>JADLZN010001405.1:0-109828 GCA_018155175.1 Sinocyclocheilus anophthalmus
CTTAAGTTTAGCGTTAACTGAACTGTTGACATGTTTATAGCTACCAACCCGATGGTGCAGACATTTCAGGTAATGCTGGGTACACACCACAAGATAATCGGGCTGATTTTGGGCCGAATTCTCCCCTTCCGACAATCCTAGGTAAAGTCCCGATTATCTTGGTGGTTCTAAAGATAATTTTATCAGATTTTCCTGTGGTGTGAGGTGTGTTAAGAGTGACTGAATCTGCTCAGAAGAACGTCGGAGGCGCCCCGATCGTGAATCGTAAATATTCAACATGTTGAATTTTTACGATCAGAAATCCTGATGTGTGGGGGAATATCGCGGCACACCACACACTATAGGATCAAAACGGTTAAATCTAGGATTTTTTGTTCTCATGTTTGTGATCTCTCACATCTTGAAGATCTTATAAGATTTAAAAAATCTTTTAGTGTGTACCCAGCATAACTCTATCGCCCCCTTGAGTGCTCCGAGTACTTGCAATACATTCACATCTGCATTTGCATACTGACATACTGTAGAGCATATTCCTGGCCTCACAGTCCATGATATTAAACAGTTTGTGTCATTCAAAGGAAGCAATGGAAGAAAATATGAAAGCTAATGGGTCATGATTTGCATGATCTCCAGACATGCGAAACCCACTAAATCAGAGATTTAGGTCTTAAAAAATCAGTCTTTCCTCTTCTCATTCTCTGTGAAAAATGTTATTAAACAGAACATAAAGCTTAGCGCGAATTTCCAGTCTGTTTCATCATGCTTTTCAGAGGCTGCAGTAAATAGCAGAAAAGATGCCAGCAGTTGTCAAGAGATTTGCAGCATACTCAAGTACTCATCTTTACGTCTTCCTTTCTCCTAGTCCCTGAAAAGAACGCTTGATCTATTTTAGTATTTAACAGCCGGCTTCATTTTAATGTCAGCAGGAGATATTGTTTGTCTACTTCTCTACATTTTACATGTTGCCCCTAGGAGTACAGAGTCAGTAGTGACTGTGTTCCATTGATCCGAGGTAACTTTTTCCTCCTCCTCTCTTCAAAGCGACGTGAGCATATAGTGACGGCAGGCGTTTGTCGAGGTGACAGAGTGACGGGCGTTCGTCAAGGACTTTCATCAGAGGTTGTCGCGAAGTGTGATCACAGGCACTGTGTTATCTAGGTCAGGCGTTTAGACACGGAGGGCTCTGCCATTTTGATTCTAGTTGCTAGGCAGCACCCTTCTCTAATCTCCAGTACCAAAGTCTTTCCAGAGAGAGCAAGAGACAGGGATCAACAAAAGATAGAAGGAGTGACTGGAAAAACAACAACAAAGGGCTGTAAAAGGTGTGGTGTCATCGTCTGGGTTTAGAACCACCCCAAATCCAGGTGTGAAAACGTGTGCATCTTTCCCAAAAAGACTCATGGCCTTATTAGATCAAAAGGGTGCTTCTACTAAATACTGAGCAAAGTGTTTGAATACTTAGGACCATGTGATATTTTTAGTTTTTCTTTTTTAATAAATCTGCATAAATGTCAACATTGCTGTGTTTTTCTGTCAATATGGGGTGCTGTGTGGTACATTGGGAAAAAAATTAATTAAATGATTTTAGCAAATGGCTGCAATAAACAAGAGTGAAAAATTTAGGGGGTCTGAATACTTTCCGTACCCACTGTATATATTATATACACACACCTATAGATTTTATATATATATATATATCACACACACATTTTTATATTCTTTTCTTATTGTATATTACATATATTCACTAAATTCGTATTTATAATACTATCACAAACTATACTATAACAAAAATTAAAACAACATAAAAAAACTTGACATTTACTTTTATCTACAGTGTCATTGTTGAAGGCGATGTTGAAAGTGTCCAGTTCACATTTGATGTCCTCTGCAGTGACTGATGCCATTGTTATTGTGTCCTCTGATGTTCAAACATGAAGAATCTGTAACTTAAGAACAGAAGCAAGAAGATGCATAACGTTACATGTTCCGAATAACAGATTTCATCAGTCGCAATTGTATCAAAGAGAAATATTAGAGTCCAGCTAACGTTAAACAAAACACTGAACTGGGGCTAAACACAACAACTTGACAACCTCTTTTGCTTTCTAACGTTAAATACAATTTTATTCGGCGGAAGATAAAGCTCGAAATAAGAAACTTATCTTTAACACAGATTATATAGTAATATTAAACATTACCTTCTATATTAACATAAAAAAATCAGCTGTCATATTCCTCCTCAATCTGTGCATCACGTTCGGATTGCCGCGAAAAAGAACCCGCAAAACAGCACTGGAAGGTCACTTCCGGTTCCGCCACGTGTCCTCCACGACGCCAGAGGGAGCTTGAGGCTGTCGACTGATTTCCATCAAGGTATATAACAAAGTATTGAGATGAAATTTTGTATTGACCAAATACTTATTTTCCACCATAATTTGCATAATTCTTTAAAAATCCTACAATGTGATTTCTGGATTTTTTTTTTCTCATTTTTTCTCTCATAGTTGAGGTATACCTATAATTAAAATCTTTTTAAGTGGGAGAACTTGCACAAATGGTGGCTGACTAAATACTTTTTTTCCCCACGGTATATTCTAGTCCAAAATATATATCATTTGATATGCTGGTTGTTTAAATCAGTCTCAATAATCACACTGTATACTGTATCAACATTTGCAGATAAAAACGCCAAATGATTAAATAAATAAAAGCTTTACCAAAGAGGCTTCAAAAGTCAAATGTCCCTATTTTTTTGTTAACATACGTATATTGTGGCTTAACAATCCAATCACTCCATCCTTTTTAAAATACTACATTTATAATGACTATAAATGTTATATTTATTTTTTATATTATAAACCCTTTCTTACTAACTTAATAAATAGATCATACATATATCCTATATCTTATATATATATATATAGTATACATACGCCACACAACAAGAACTGTCAATGACATTTTTACCCCAAACTAGATTTTTTTTTACAAAGTTATATATTAATACACAGTATTATACTATACACAGTATATATATATATATATGGTATATAACTATATATATATATATATATCATATATATATATATATATATTTTATTTTTTTATTTATATGTTATGCTTAATCCGTTCCTCTATTATTCCTTATACAGGGCAAATACAATTAAACATTCACCCACATAATATCATAAATACAATATATAAAAACAAACCTTTTATTCTTTAACTTTAAGTACACAAAAAAGGCAAGATAAAGTGCAATTCAATAAAGATTTTTTAATGTCTTTTGATTAAGTGTAAACAGTTTTTCTGGTCCCATAAATTAAGTCCTTAAAAGTTGTTCCTGCTAAAATTACTTTTCTTATGATATTATATATAAATATTCATAGATTATAAATTCAGTTAATTGTACTAAATAAGTGTATCAAACAGACAGCCCAAGTTTTGATTTATGCTTTCTGAATCAAGTTTGTATGAGGGCGTTCAGGTCGTGTGTGTGATGTACCTCTTCAGCTGAGAGTGTAGATAGGTGGTGATACGGGTGGCTTCCTCGAGTTGCCTCATAAGTGCATTCCTCTTCTCCTGCTGTAATATCCTACACAACACACATTATGATACAGATTTACCACATTTAATAAATACAGTCAGTCAGATTTAACCAACCATTTGATGTCTGCTTGATCTCACAGAATCATAGACTATAGATCACAAACACAAGCCTGTTTGTTAATATGTTCAATTGTTCATTGTGCAAAAGTGGGAATGATTTAAGCGCATAGTCTGCGGAAGAAGACCATTGTAGTATAAGATTTATGTAATTTAATTTTCACCATCATAAGAAAATGTAATTTTACCATTTTATGGCTCCTAATGTCACAAAAAGAAATGGATCAATATCCATAACATGACAGAAAAACATGCAGGTGGCACCTGGCAAAACAACCCCTATATGTCTCAGCTGAAGTCTCAGATCTAAGACGCTCATAATGAGCAGATCAGAGCTGGAACAAGTACATATGCTTTGCTCAGTGGGGAAATGAGGGCTCCCTTATTTACCTCTGCGGGCATCTACAAAACTTTTACTGAACTATTTTGTTTGCAAGATTTCCTGATAGCAAATACATAATTCTCCCACTATGTTTTGAGTGGAGGTATATTACGTTTACGGGACATGCTTTTCTTTATTGCCATGCTAGTGCAAATGCTTTTTATTGCCATGCTTTTTTTCGCATCGAACCTGCCAAGTATCCCTTCAACAATCCCTCAGAATTCACAAATTGAGATACACTTGATCAGTTTTCTTTTAGAAGACTACACATGCTTAAACATCTACAAAATCTAACAATCTATCTACTCTATTCCACAGACATGACTGTGTATGAAGAAATAAAGCAGACCTCTGATTGGCTCCCTGGCTCTGGACACTCTGGGCTTTCTGCACTTCCTCCTCCAGCCTGCGTTTCTCCTCCTGCAGCTGAAGCAGCGTGTCTGGGGAGTGCTGCTGCTGGCTAAGTAGAGTGATCTCCTGGAGTAGGGCCTCCTTCTCCCGCAGCAGCTGCAGACAGTCCCAATCCCGATCAGCTTCTGCTCGTCCAGACCAGCTCTCACTGTCCAACTGAGCCAACTGATGCTGAATACTGGACATCCTGAGAGACAAGGGACCAATTTTAATGTCTGTAAGCAGATACATGCAAGAGCAAATCAAATAAAACACATGATGAGAGGATTGTGTTCACATAGGCTACACATGATTTGTATTAAATCAATTCAATACTAATCATACTAATGTTCAAAAGTTTGAGGTTAGTAAGATTTTTTTTTTTTTTAAACACAATTGCATTGAACAAGGATGCATTAAATTTGATCATAAGTGACAGTAAAGGCTTTTACATTGTTACAAAAATTATTTTTTTTCAATAAATGCTGCTCTTTTGAACCTTCTATTCATCAGAATCCTGAAACAGTATTAAAATAGTAAAAAAAAAATTGTTAGCTCACAACTGGTTTCAATACATATAAATGTTTCTTGAGCAGCAAATCTTCATATTAGAATGATTTACTGATCTAATATTTTTTCTTTGGGAAAAAAATATTTTGAAACTGAAAAGAAAAAAATAGTAAAATAGATAAATAATGTTATAATGGTATATAGGAATAATGGCATGAACAGAATGTAATATTGTGAATATGTCTGTGTGTGTGAGGGTGTAAAAGTGCTGGCAAAAACATTAAAGAACAGACAGAGGCTGCAGCTCTATGTTTGACATGAGAAATTGTGTTTCTGCACTTTTTTGAGTTCAGATATTGTAACTCAGTCAGAGAGCATGCGAGTTTCCACAGCTTTGTCCTCTCTCAACTCACTCTCTTTTCCCCGCTCACTTTCTCTCTCTCTCTGATGTCATACCTGGCACTTTACGGCCAGCTCTGTTGCCATGGAAACATGCATCTTGTAAAAAGGTTTGCATGGAGACACTGTTACAACACAGAGGCCAAAAGCTACAGCATCAGTTCCTCCTCAAATATATAGAAGATTCCAAGTGCAATGTATGCCACATCAACCCACCACTCAACTTTAATACAAACCACTAAAATCTACAGTGAAGTAGTAGCAACATTATTACATGGCAAATCCAGACAGGGTTTCCCTTAAAGGCAGTGGACAAGGCACATAACTATACTTTCAGGAATCACAGCCAGCCTGAATAGAAGTTCCTTGGTCAACTACTTCAGCTTCTTGAAATCACATGATTGAAATCAGGTGATATTGAGAGGTGTGATACAATTTTCATAGTAATCTGAATGATTTTTTACACAGTAGATGAAAAATGGGAGGAAATTCATATAATAACATCAGGTTCCATGCATATTTAGTAACCAGAATATCATATAGATACTGGCCAGTATCTGACCACCTAGCAACTGTCAGAACACCTCTTAACAATGCCATATGACAACAACAACCTCTGACCACAGTGACCACCAACTTTTTTTGGCAGCCCAGGTTCAGGAAAAAAAATGATTTTGGGATTTGAAGAAATTTGTCAAAATATTCTAAGCCATAAACCAAAACAACCAGCTCCAAGATGAATCACAACATTATAAATTTGAAGCAAACATTTTTTTTAATTAAAGAAAAAAGTTAAAGACAGTGTACTTAACATTATGATACATTATGCATTTGCACTGCAAATTTTATAATCCCAAAAAAAAATCAAAGACATTCTTTTTTTTTTTTTAATGATGCTGAAACCACAGTGAATTTTGAATTCTGTACATACTGTATATACATATGCATATACTAAATTTTAACAACCTGAAAGCTCATGGTAGGTCTGTTTTAAAGGGTTTATAGGTTATTCACAAAAATCAATTTCTCTGTAGAGAAAATAAATATAATTTTACCTCCAGCACCAGACTGTTATGCAGTATGCTATATGTCTGTTGTTCATAATAGGTATGCAGTGCATATTTGCAAATCCACTTACTTTTTCTTAGCCTCTTCATACTGCCAACTGAGTTTGACTCTTTCTGCAAGCAGTGATGACTCCTGGGTGCCAAACTGTAAGAGAGAAAATACCATTATTAATTATTGAGCATGATGATTGTAAATGTATCTCTGTGATGACACAAAATTATAATGTCAAATATAAAATAACTGAAACTTCAGTTATAAAACAATGACAACAACAACAAAATCCTGACAAACCTCTCCCATCAGATCAGTCTGGCAGCCAGTGTCTGTGTATTGTTGCACACTACAGGAGTCACCGAGGGTTTCAGCACTGTTGGCCACCTCATTAATGGAGTCACAGAAGTTCAGCGTCAGCTTGGCCAGGCTCTGTGCACAACAAAATTATAACAAATTAAAGAGACATTCATAACAGAAGTTCTCAGTGATCACTTGTGAACACAAGATGGCAGCACCTCTTAAAATAAAAGATATTTGAGAGGGAGCTGAAGGTGTTGAAATGATTAACATATTATGAGACATATCAATATCTATTCAGTCATTATTGATGCACTCAGTACACAGAGACAACTAAACTAAAACCATACTAACTAAAGACTAAAACCATAAGAAACCTTTTGCTACCTGAAATAAACTAAATTTTAACTGAAATAAAATGAAATAAGAAACTTAAACTTTTTTTTTATTTCAGTTAGTTGCCAATGCAAACAATTTCGATTTTCATTTAGTTAACTTGATGCACAAATAAACTAAACAGTAAAGAAAAATAATACCAACACTATATAGAAAATATTTTAAAAAAAGATATAATAAAGGTGCAAACAATTTTAAGCCAAAATAAGAAAACTTTAAAATTAAAATTGAAAATATAAAAATAAAAACTAACATAAATATCAATAAAAATACAAAAGATCTCAGGGATATAAAATAACAGTGACATGAATTTCTGCCTGCAATACATTTTACTTCTGTAAACAACAAGTCCGAGTGAATTATTATTTTTTCAACGAGAGAAGTAAAAAAAAATGGAAAAAGAGTAGACATTAGGAATTCTGAATTGCATTCTGAAAAGAGGGTATTACACACCAGAGCTGACATGAATAAGAGTTTGCCAAAACAATACTGAGATATATATCAAATATAAATATAAATATAATTTAAATACATAATTTTTTATTTATATAAATTTATAACACTACATTTTGTGTTAACTTACCTTGCCATTAAATTATAAAAAAATATTTTTAAAAGTATAAAAATATAAGAATGCATACATACTGTATATGCAGTATATATAAAAACATTTTTCCAATTCAAGGAAAAATCTATGAAGGTGATGGATTTGGGTCTGTCTAACCTGGATGAGGTCCTGCCTCTCTTTCTCGCCGGTGCTGATGGCCTTTTTAATGCTGCGCAGCTCGCTGAAGATGGCCTGTGCTTCATCTAGTTTGTAGTTGGTCTGACTGCTGGACATCTTCCGGTCAATTCTGCTCAAGACAACACACAAGAAAAAACCATCAGCCATGTTGTTAATCTGCTGACATGAATTGTTAATGGGGCACAGTGAGCAGAAAAGAATAGAATAGAAAATACAAATACACAGGTTTCTTTCTTACACACAATAATGCATTGGAGGTCTAGCAGATCAAATCAAGCACTAGACATATGCCATCATTTCCAGTGAAACACTATTTGTTGCAGCACCGATGAGTCTAAATGTAGACTGACATTGTGTTCCATTCTCCATGGCTGTGCACTGTCTGCACCTGGAAATGTATGCTAATAAACATCTACATATGGTTTAAAGAATCCTTGTGCAGCTGAACTAATTATAAAGAATTAAACTAGCAATGACATCAGAGTTTATTTACGCCAAACAGGGTGTTACTCTAACAGAGCCACTCCAACCTCCATTGCTCGACACTAAAAAGTTAATATACCACATCGAAGTAATACCAGAGGTGTGGAATGTGAAAGGGGTCATATGATGAATTTCAAGTGTTCTTTTCTATTTGGAGTGTTTACAACTGTTTGGTGATACGTAGATAAGATCACCCTCAAATCTAAAGAGATAGTCTTTATAAAAGTTAAGACTCAACCACACCCTCCTAAAACACCTCGTTTAAACACACCCCAACATGTCTACGTCACTGAGTGGGAAGAAAGCTTACGCAACGAGTTAAAAAAAGACAGTATATAGTCATTATAATCAGTAATTATGTCCTCATTGGATGCAACAAATGCCTCGTTTGTAGTGGGTTTTATTGGTTTTGTCTCATCGCTGCGGGACATGGCATCACAGTATGGTAAGGGGGAAAAATTTCCGGCACATGCTTGAGGTATTCGGCCAATCACAAGCACTGGATAGCTGGCCAATCAGAGCACAGCCTGCTTTTCAGGACCGATGAGCTTTGTAAAAATAGACATGTTTCAGAACGGCGGGGCATAGGAGGAGAAACAATAATGTTACAGTATGTGGAAAATAATGTGTTTTTAAAACTTAAACCGCATAAACACATTTCAGTAAACCAAATACACAAAATAATGTTCGTTTTAGCAAACATCATTGCTCGTTGTCAACAGACTGGTTAAACAATTCATCCATGTTGGATAAGAGGTTTTAAACTTAAACCAGCTTCTCGTCTCAAAGGCATAATAATTAGGCAAGTGAAACTGGAGAGCACCACACTAAAACCCTCCCGTCGGGGAATGTCTGCCTTCTAAAGCACCAAAGCACTGTGGGATATATATCCTCCGGAGTGTAATGCCTGAAATGTTGGGCATAGAAACAGGATGCCATTCTAGAAACAGAAACAACCAGCTAAACTAGCTACAAAAAAGTTATAAAAATGCCTTTCAATGCCTCATTGTACATCAATTTGCACAGGAAAGCATTATGAAATATTTTGCCTCTCAATATACTATTGAACGGTAAAAACGATAACATCTACAGCTTTCATACAGATGATAATGGACATGAAATTATAATAAATGAAATATATGATATTGAAAGTGTTGAAATTGATGGTTATATTCACGGGAGTGCGAGAGAGACTGCGTAAAGCATGTCTTTTACATCAGCGTGTTTCTGGCGTAGAGCCTGAGCTCCTGCCATAGGCCACTTCCTGCAGGCCACCCTCCTTCAACAGCAGGTACTGTCAGCTTGCCTGCCCTGCCTCTTCCTCTCCTCCTCTCCACAGAAGCAGGGCTTTGTTTCCCCCTCTTTAAACCTCCAACCTTTCAGAGCCCTGCCTGACCAGGACCCAAGTCTGCCAGGCTACTACGGACATCTGCCCACCCCATCCACCCCAATACCGCAGCGCAAGACTGGCTGGTTACACAGAAAAGACATGCCGGCTGCTAGTTTGTAAGATGTAGAAAGAGAAAAAGACAGGATGAAAGGGGAGGGATAATGTGACCTTATTAATACCATCCAAATTTTAGTTTAATATGTTTTCCTGTAGATATGTGAACACATTTTTTATAAAGTGGGTATTAAATTAGGATTATTCTCTCATCTACACTCAGGTTTTGGTATAAACTGATAAAATTAGGTTACCTAAAGTCATAAGATACATGGTGTACTGTTTAAGACCACCTTTGTGCCAAATAAAGGCAATATGCTCATCTTTATTAATTAAACAGTTCAATTTTGAATAATACGCTTCACCAAATAAGTTTAACCAATGTAGTGTGCTTATTAGGAACTATAAGGGTTACACTATATACTTATACTATAAGGGATAGTTCACCAAAAAATTCTATTTACTCACCCTTCCAGCTGTTCCAAACCTGAGTAATTTACTTCTTATGTTGAACATATAAGAAGATATTTTGAAGATTGCTGGTTATCAAACAGTTGGTGGTTGCCATTGATTTCCATAGTATTTTTTTTTTTCCATACTAAGAAGTCAAGGGCTACCAGCAACTGTTTGAGTAAATGATGGCAGAGTCTTCATATTTGGGCGAACTATCCCTTTAAACTAGAGACTCATTAAGTCATGTACAGGGACTTTTATTTTCTTAAAGTGCTGAGTCAAGGTTATCTTGCTATTCTGGGAGCAAGAAAGTTGTGTTCTATCTAGCAGATTAAGGGTCCTCCATGGGATGCAGGAAGCAGAGAGGGAATTTGCTGCAGTATTCTTTGTTTTTAAAATGCTTTTAAGCACTTTTTGACCTTCCTCATTCTCTCCATGCCCTCATCTCTCTCTCTCTCTCCCTCTACTCTGGAC
The DNA here is from genome assembly GCA_018155175.1 of Sinocyclocheilus anophthalmus. Lineage (NCBI taxonomy): Eukaryota > Metazoa > Chordata > Actinopteri > Cypriniformes > Cyprinidae > Sinocyclocheilus > Sinocyclocheilus anophthalmus. Next base: position 10,705 of record JADLZN010001405.1, read on the forward strand.
TCTCACTCTTTCTCTGCTTATTGAGCTTTTCCTGCCTTGGCAACCCACAGTCAACTGGTGCATCCTCTTCCTGAGGTGGAGTCTCCTTTTCCAGACACACACAAAGCTTTTTGTGGGTTTAGGTAAAATTCCCCACACACATTCCTGGATCATAAATTCATGAAAAATGCTACACAAACATTACAGAACAGCCAACAAGCAGCTCCACTGGTTATTTAAACACAGCACCCTAAATACTATTCTGTTCTATTTTAGCATTAACATAAACAGTATGAGAACAATACATTTAGTCAGACACGAAGCAGGTAATTAATTTGGATTTTTTTTTAAAGGTTTGGTATCTAGTAATTGTTTGGTTTTCTGCTCCACTGAACTGAATAATAGTGAAATTAGGGCAGAAATTAGCCCTGAATGCACTAGCTAGCCATACTAACTATAAAGACCACTTAGTCTAAATGAAGAACTCTGGCTAAATATTACTGGAGTGCTAGCAAAACAGCTATTGGTAATTCTCACACTTTGAGTAGGGTTTGTTTAAAAAAGTGCCAACCCAAATTAACTTGTAGCCATTCATTATTCACACAAATACTGTGAGATAATATAAAATAACTTTATACCATTAAAAAAAAATTGGGCTCCTACTGAGCTACAATTATACGATGTATCATTTTATCAATGTATCTCACCATTCAAAATGTGACCACCTGCTGTGATGTATTTTCTAATATCTGCATGTAGGATTTGTAATATTTTGGTATTTGGTATATAAAAAACGTAAAGCTCTTAACCAAAGCATAAAAACAAAACTTACCTAAAACTTTAAAACTATTTTTTTTCCTGCCTTGAAAGCAATGGTATTTCCATCTTTTCTACTTTTTATCTACTTTAACGCAAGATACAACTGCCTTGAAACTGAAAGAGAATGTCTGTTTGGGCTGATTTGTGTCTGTTTGTGCCACAATCACTCAATGGTGACGATTACTACAAACACTGACCCAATTCAGATGCACTTGGACAGTTTTACACAGCAACTCTTTGGTTGTGCTCCTGAGGAAAGATATACACTAACCACTGAAAAAGTTTGGGGTGGGAATGTTTTTGAAAGATCTCTCACCAAGGATGCATTTATTTGTCAAAAATACAGTAAAACCAGTAAAAAATTGTGAAATATTATTGCAATCTAAAATAACTGTTTTCTATTTAAATACATTTTAAAACGTAATTCTTCTGCGATTGCAAAAGCTGAAGTTTTAATGCGGCAAACAATCCTTTAGAAATCATTCTAATATGTTTTGATTTGGTGCTCAAGAAACATTTTTCTTATTATCAATGTTGAAACAGTTGTGCTGCTTAATATTTTTGTGATTTCTTGATGAATAGAAAGTTCAAAGTACAAGCATTAAAGGATTAGTTCACACAAAAATGAAATTTGAGTTATCTGCGTACCCAAAGGGCATCCTAAGTGTAGTGAATTTGTCTTTGGGTGCGCGCACGGCATCCGGTGCTTGAGGTGTGTACGCGCTCTGGCGTAGGTTACGCAAGCGCCGGAAGTGATCTCTGGCGCGTATACGTCACTCATTGTTTACACAGTGCACAAACATTGTAGGTACGATGGCTAATCAAAATGGTACTTACTTGCGCTTATCCGGATTGTTCAAACCGACTTTAAAAAGATTACGTTCTAAAAGATTACATTCTCTCGCACGAACTCATTCGGGAGTGGTGACTTTCCATGTATTCCCAACTTCTGAGCCTGCTCACCTGAAGTTATGGGTGATTGCTCTTCGGCTGGATATCAACAAACCCTTTAACGTAAACTATGCCAGAGCGCGTACACACTTGGTGACAGTTTGGACATAGTGTGTACTTAGGGTAAAAAAATATATAAATATACATGCCTTCGGTGTATCGACAACGATCGTTTCGTGTCTTAGGACATCAATGTGTCGTCACGAGCCGCAGGGTTTAATTTGGATTTGTCTGTGCATGTTTTTTTTACTCTTCATAGATTTTGTTACCATTGCCATGCATTATACGACTGATAGGAAAAACCTGGGGGGGGGCCCCAACGGTTGGAGTTAAAAATCATCAAATGTGTTCTACTGTAGAAACAAAGTCACCTACATCTTGGGATGCCCTGGGGTAAGCAGATAAACACCAAATTTTCATTTTGGGTGAACTATCACTTACCTGAAACCAAATCCTTTGTAACACTATAAATGTCTTTACTGTCACTTTTGAATAAAAGTTTAATGCATTTAATGCATCCTACTGAAAAAAAGTATATAAAAACCAAGTAAGAACATGTTCTACTTTATGTAATTTCAAGTAAGTCTGTTGTTGCTGGCATATTGTGTTCATTAAAACTATAGACTCGATATAGAACAATAGAAAAGACTGATTCACTTTGTCATAACTGAAGTGTTGAAATACAGAGTGACACCATAAGCTGCGTCTCATTTGATGTGCACCTACTGAACCTGTCCAAGGAGCAAAGTTTGTGGACACTTGGAAAACTACCCAAACAGAGACACACACACAAACAGAAACATGAATAAACAGGAAAAATAAGACAAAGCAGGAAAATAAACTAATGACAGGGTGGGGTCACGTATGATAAATCCCGAAAAAGATTGAGGGCAGGAAGGAAAAGTACAACTTTACAACACAATGTTATGCATGAAAAAAAGTGGTTGTCAGGGTGTTCCAAAGTAAAAAAATAAGAACTCTATTGCATTCTTGTCACTTTTCACCTTCTAGTTGTAATCTACCAAACGAAAATCATAAATCTGATCACTTAAACAAGAAGTAGCACATCTCTGCAAAAAGTCTACTTGCAGGGCATATTGCATACTGAAATGAATTACTTTCATACTACCCGCTAACCCCAAGTATGGCCTGATAGTGATGCTTGCCATAACAAATGCCACTAATTTCACCCTAATTTTTAAACTACACATGCTCTGTGTGTACAACTCTGTTTAACTCACTCCTGTAGGGTCTCCACTCCCATTTCCTTGTACTGCAGCTCCTGTCTCATCTGTGCCAGTTCCTGTTTGAGTCTGGTGAGCTGTGGACACAAGAGCCACTCAGTCAATACACATCAAAACACACAGTGGGATTCCCTTCAGAGCCACCACTGCAAAAAAAAAAAAAAAAGATTAAGTCATCAGCAGAGACATGTATAATCGTTCCCGACCCGCCCAACATACACAGAAACTTAAAACGACCTTGAACACACACATACACACAGCCCTCCCAAAACCGCAACGGAGGAATGTAGGGTCATTCAATATACAGCGAAAACCATCAGATATAAAGGTAACAGGCCACAGTAAACCAAACATGACATAATATAGAGTTTATTTGCTACAAAATGTTGTTTTTTTACACTTTTTGATCAGTTATGATAAATGTTATGATTTTAACAAATTGTTCTTAAATTATGTTATATATAATTTTCTCAGGCTAAACTTGAATTGTGTCATTTGTTTCATAAAACACAAAAGAAAAGTGTGTAAAAAATCATCACATAGTTCTTTGACAAACAATGACAGTTAAATGTTTGTCAAACTCCAAAAACAGATCGCAAAATTAGTCTATGTGAGTGGTGCAACCAGGTTTTCCTATTTACACCACCATTCAAAAGGTTTTTGATCATTTGTTTTTAAAGAAATTAATACTTTTATTCAGCAAAGATGCATTGATCAAACAGTTTAACCACAACACGACTTTGGTTACAATGATGTCTATTTCAACTCCTTTTGGCTCTTGTGAACTTTCTATTCATTAAGAATCCTAAAAAATATTAAGCAGCACAACTGTTTTCAACATTGAGAATAATGAGAAATGTTTCTTAAGCACCAAATTAGCATATCAGAATGACTTCTTAAGGATCATGTGACACTGAAGAATGAAAATTCAGCTTTCATTGTCAGGAATAATATTATCAAATATATTAAAATAGAAAACAATTAGTTTTAAATTGTAATCTTTCACAATATTATTGTTTGTACTGTATTTATGATCAAATAAATGCAAACTTGGTGAGCATAACAGAGATCTTTCAATAACTTCTTTCTGACCCCCAACTTTTGAACAGTAGTGTATTTCTTCTAAAACCATACGACAACTTTGAGTTTGGAACAGAATGAAATGCGAGAATCAAACCTGAAGCAATGCCATGATGAAAATGAACTAGCTGTCTAAATATTCTTCTTGATTTCTCCTACTGTATTCCAATGAAAACAAATAATATGGTTTGGAACGACAAGACAAAAACGTTTGAATTCTTATATCTGGGTAGTATTTATCATCCTCAGGCCAGCTTTCTGACACAATGACTCTTCCTGTAGTACTGCACTAATTCATAGAGGCCTAACAAACTCTGCCCTAGAGAAACACTGCAGTGAACCCAAACCTAGGCCTCTTCTTCCTAAAGGTACCCGCCTCCCCTCAACACACATATACAAACACACAATCAACACAGCACATGATGGGCCCCTGCCTCCCCTCTTGGGCCTGACGTACATGAGGCATTGTTCTCTGAGGATAATGACCTACCCGCTCACGCCTACAGGCGATTTCCACTTTGATTTGGTCAGGGTCATATTTTGCATTTGAAGAGGAACCAGAGTGAGCTATGAGAGAGAAAAATTAGTCAAAAAGTCAATCACATCTTGCTCATGTGGTGCCACTGACTGTAACTTGGTATTATGCATATAATGTAAAAGTCATTTAATCCAAACCAATCAGAACTATTCGAATCTCAAGCTAAGAAATCAGTACATCTGCCAAAGAATGCCATGGTTACACCATGTTTTATTATTAGATATGTATTGGTTTTCTTTGAAGTACCCATGTAAATACTATGACACGTGTCTTTCAGTACCATATAGTAAAGCTACATGAAAATCAAATCTGTTACAAACACACCATTGTTTTGCCCCAGTACTTTTTTGATAAAGCTGGATATGTGTGGAAAAGTAGTGATTTCTGCTTTGGTTAGGATCATATTTTGAATTAAAAGAGGATTATTCATAACTAAACATACGAGAATGTTAATTACTATACATTGATGACATGTTTTTTTAATTTCTGAATTCTTATTTGAAAAGAAAAACAATATAAAGATATATTTTTTTCTATCTGTGAAGTCAAAAACCTCTTTCCTTACTTTTTTTTTTTTACCAAAACGGCTTATAATCTTAATATTCATCTTTATATACTCTTAAAAGGATAGTTCACCCAAAAAATGAAAATTTCTGTGATCACTTACCTTCATCTAACCCAGGGGTGTCAAACTCATTTAAGGTTGAGGGCCGGATCGGAGAAAATGTCCCCTTGTGCGGGCCTAATTACCTTTTGTTAAACGCTAGTTTGCTCACAATTACATTAATATTAACCATACAACTACAATATAATATTTTAAAAAATCTAGGACACTTTTTTTTTTTAAAGATGATGCTGTTATTTTAGGGTGTGCAAATTACCATATTTTAATTATATTAAATATTAATATTTTAATATTTCCTATGATAATTACCATATTTTGCAGTGTGTTTTTGAGATAGCACCTTGGTTGGTTTAAGCCTGTCATGGATAAATAAATATGACACTAAAGCCACCAGTAGTGGCAAGCAATCTCTGTATTAATGAGTGATCCATGGTACTCATTCATTCAAACCTGCTTATTCGTTTGAAAGTAAGCGAGTGGATTGTCCTTTTGAATGGGCCACTGAATCATTGACTCAAATCATTTGTTCAAAAACACAGATTAATTCTGTAACAAAATACACAGTGCTGCCTCGGAGACACACAATTGGTCTTACTTCGGCTTTGTTAAAAACTTTTTCTTGCCAAAACCGAGATAAACAGACAGCATTGTGACTAATATAACACACTTAATGCATCTTGTTTGTTGAGCTGTTATATAAAATCAATTCATTTGTGATCGCGCTGACATTCGGGAAAGCAATACTCTTGATATAGTTACATTACTTAACTATCACGACATAAATATTAAAAACTACATTTCTTACATGGCATTTTATTTTTGCCCCCATATATTTAATTATATTGTAAACTGATAGCCTTCATCCGGCACTGAAAAACTCTCATATGTTGTTTTTTTTTTTTTTTTTTTTGCAAAGTTCCAAATGTCAGCTCGCACATCATTAAAAGAACAGTTAGGATATTAGTACACAATAAATATCGCACACTCCTCGCTCATTTACTTTCTCCATGCGAAGCTGTCCAGTGCGTCACAGTGTCGTTTAATATTGCACACATTTACCACAGCCACGAGTTGTGATTAAAAATACCTGTCGGCGTTGAGATTACTTTCTTTCCATTTCTCCTTAAATAACCTGTCCGCACTTCCAGGTCAAATTTCTTCTTTTGGACATGTTTAAAATCACCAGAAAATTGCCCTACAAGCATCAGTTACAACGCAGCTATCATCATTCTATCCTCGTGCTGCTCGAGATTCTGGCGCCACTTTAAAACGTGCATTTAGGTGTCATAAATGAGCCATTTGTTCCGCTTTAAATTCAAAGTAAAATATTGTAGCGAATACACAATTAAATTTTTCAAAAATTATTTTTTTATTTCTTATTTTATAATATTGTTTAAAATCATCCTGCAGGCCGATTGGACACCTTCTCGATTGTCAGTGTTTCGGCCCCGCGTGGCCGTAATGCTTGACACCACCCTGATCTAACACCAACAGGTGACCGGTAGCCACTTACTTCCATAGTATTTTTTTTCCCATAATATGGAATTCAATGGCTACCGTCAACTGTTTGGTACCAACATTCTTCAAAAGAGCTTCTTTTGTGTTCAGCAGAAAAAAGAAACTCACAGGTTTGGAATTACATGAGGGTGAGTAAACAATGACAGCATTTTCCTTTTTGGGTTAACTATCCCTTAAATATTCACACTATAATGGCTATAACATTAATAATAATAATACCCTTATTATTTTATATCATCAACTTTTTCTAAACAAATAAAAAATATGTACATTTGACTAAGTGATGGGTATGAATAAAGGCGCTAAAATGTTTTAATGAGAAACAGGAAGTGAGAGCAGAACTGATGAATGGTGGCAGGAAAGGGAGGGGAAGGTGAAGGGAAAAGGAGGGGTGAGCTGGACTAGAGGAGGAAGGGAGGAGGCCATGGAAGTACGAGTGAGGAAAGGAACAGATTGCAGCCAATGAGTGACATTGAAATAGGCCTAGAGTAAGAATGACTTCATTGAAAAGCACCACACAATATGACTAATAGACTGCTGCGTTGTTAGACGGCTGAATCAGCAGTGTGTGTAATGTGAGTGTGATTAAAGTGAGATGTGATGCGTGTCTCACAGCTGGTGACTGAACGGTTGTCATCCTGAGTGAGCTGGTTGAAGAGTTGCATCTCTTGCTGTGCCAGCTCGAGTCTTTGCTGTTTGATCTGATACATCTCTTTCTTAGCATTGAGAGCCTCCTGTGCCACCACCAGGTACTCTTTTAACATGCGCTCCTGCTCCTGACGCCATTGTGTGCGAGGGTTCTCTATCTGGGTTGTCTCTGGGTGAGAGAAACATAACCACAGTATTAAAGCCATAACCCATGACAGCACTCTAAAAATAAGTATTCGATAACCATAAAAATGTCACCAAAGAAGCACATATATCAACCATTAATGATATCAACATTAATGGTATATTAGAACAGACAGACAAAATGATAGACAAACAGGCTGACAGACACAACAATAAACATACATATGATGAACAGACTGATGGACAGATAAAACAATAGACACACAAAACAACAGACAGAATGACAGACTGAAAGAGAACAACAGACAGATAGATGGACAGACACACCACCCCAACACACACCCACACACACAACAATAGACATACAGACAGACAAACAGAATGATAGACAGAGCAATAGAATGAACGATAGACTGAAAGACAGACCAGACAGAACAACATACAAAAAAAGTGGTAACACATTAGTTTAGGGACCAATTCTCACTATTAAATAGATGCTTATTAGCATGCAGGCTATTTATTAGTAATTATAAAGCACATATTAATGCTTTATTCTGAATTTGCATGACCATATTTTAAATCCCTTAATCCTACCCCATACCTAAATTTAACAACTCCCTTACTAATTAATGCGCACAAAGTAAGTTAAATGAGCAAAAGTCAAGTTTAATAGTGATAACTGTTCCTCACAAACTAAAGTGTGATCATGCATCTACCACGATTTCTGGACATTGTACCATGTTTTATTATTGCTTCATAGTAGTGTCACAATAATGCACTCGCTACAATGTTGTGTGTGTGTGTGTGTGTGTGTGTGTGTAAAACTCAGGCTATTCACCATTTAATTATTCACGTTCTGAAAGCGAATTGTGCTTTTGAATGTAATTTGGAGGACTTTCTCAGCAAATATTGTTTTAGGTGATTATTTGCCAACTGTTTAATTAAACAGCATATCGTGTAATTAATTCAACTCACTGACAGCTCTAATTTAACAGAACTGACCAGATGTCGTAACGTATAAAATATGACATTTAAAAACTAAACTAAAAAGCGCAACTTACTATTGACGTGGTCGATGTAGTAGACGCCCACCTGCTGGTCATACACCACCTCCCAGCCCAGAGGAAGCTCATCCCCCACACAGTCGGCAAAGGTCAGGGGCTTGGTAATCCTACGGGAATACAGAGAGAACGAATGTCAGAGTTGAAAACACCTAAAATCTGTGCAGTACAGGAATATTTTGGAGAACTTGTCCTTAACAGGCCAGTGACAAAAAACAACATATTAAACTCAACACAACAGAGTTGAGGCGTTATAATAACTAAGCTGCTTTTGCTACTTTTCACAACACTGAGCGATATGCCTCATGTATTTCTGGGTTTCTAGAAGCACGTGTGCAAAAAAACTATTTTGTAGAAAGACTCGCATTGGGCCAAACAAAGCTGTGCGGACGGACATTTGAAGAATCTGGAGCATTCCCTGAGATCGCTAATGAACGTGTGTTCAGTCAGTCAACAGCTACTGATCTCCTCACCCCAAGTCAAAAATGTGTGTAATATAGGCACTGCAGGAAGAGACAGCCCATAAACGCATTCCACACAGCAGAAAGCAGGCCTGCCCTACGGCCCACAAACACAAGTAGGACACTGGATACTGCACAAATCACTTTTCACATTTTTAATGAACCACATCAATGGCTACCTTTATATGCAAGCAAATAATCCATTTGTAATCGGATTGACGGCTCAATCGGACTGAAAAACCTTCATGTAAACACCTTAATCGATCCGACTGAGCTCGATCGGAATGAAATTTCGATCGGATTGAAGGGGGTGGTTTATTCCTTTTCTAATACGATTGAGAGTGCATGTAAACACTTGATCGGATTGAACCCCAAAACTGAAAGAACTGCGCATGTGCAATGACGCAGAAATAGCGTAATGATAACGCGCAGAACGAGCGTTCTTCCTTTTGAATAAAGTGTTGTATAAATGCGTGTCCGGTCATTATAAAACTCTCCTTTCACTCGGCAACTGTGAAGTGGAGCAGGACAACCTCCCACCAGTCCTTGTTTTGGATTCTCATCCACAGGCAAATCCGTTTTGGGTGCGGGGAGGGGCATTTTTACTTTTACATTTTTACATATTACATAAATATCTCATTGAAATAATCTCTGTATCCCTGTGAATTTTTGATGTTGAAAATACTGGTACTGAAAAATTAGGCTGGTTTCAGGTTAACCTCAGCCAGATTGGACACATGTATATAGAATATGTTGTAGTGTTTGATTTGAACTAAATATTAAATCCAGAAGCACACTCAAATAAAAATTTATTAAAAGAATTAAACATTTCATATGGCCCTATCATTGTAAAAAAAACACTGTAAAACCTGGTAAGTTAAGAATACTCAAAACATTTGAAAAAAACGTATTGCCTTAAAATATTTGAGTAAACAAACTCAATTTTTTTTAAGTTAGTAGAGCTTAAAATTTGTATGACAAGTGGGGCGGGGCTGAGAGCCATGGGAGTCAAGCCAAGCATCGCTTCCATGATCCCACCTCACTCATCACAATGATAATTATATACAGCTTACTTACATAAACATCACATTCACTTAGATCTTTATAGTCAAGTGCCAGTTAGCAACCGCACACTAGCACATGCTAATGTAGTTATCAAAAAGACTCACAATACTTGCATGTAAATAGTGAAACAACATGCAGTATAAATGGTCTTTAAGTTTTGCTGTCCATCCTCAACCTAACCACAGGCTCTACTCTTCACCACAACAGTAACACTACAAAACCAACATAACAAAAACCTATGCAAATCCTAACATAACACAACATTTAAGTACTAACTTATGTCTCTCTATGTTAACCTTGTGTAAAAACACACAAAATAACACTTAATTTCTACATGTATTTTCCTTGTTGTCTGATGCAAAGCATGCTGGGAACTAGAAAACACAATCATTTTAAGTTCACCTTACTACAACAACATTTTAAATTTACAGAACTTATTTCAATTAAGTCCAATGAACTTTCTTAATATTTGACTGAAGTTAACTCATTTCATTTAATTCATTTCACTGTTCGGTTTTACAGTGTAACATTAAACACCATTGCATTGCCTAGTTTAGTGATTCAAAAACCATAGTAGTACCATGGTACTTTTTGGATGGTTGGATAAAATGATCAGGTCAAATTTAGTTACGATGAATAATGCCTTGCGTATCTAAACATTATCTGGAGGATTTTAACTTTCTTTTTGTGCTGTTAGTTTTTTTGCATCAGTTTTTAATCAAAGAACTTTGCTGCTTTTTCCATCACAGATTCCCTCATTGGTTGATGGCATGTTGGGAAGAGCTTTAAAGCAGAGGAGGATTTCAGGTTCAAATCCCTGTCACCGTGCCCTTGAGCTAAACCCCTGTTTGCCCTGAGGTGCGCAGTAGGACTGTCTGTGTGCTTTGACCCTTCTCTTCGTCTGTGTCAGATAACAGAAGGGGTTATGAAAAGAATTCCAGGGAAGCTGTGGAACCTGCAAACAGTTAGTAAAATAAGCCCATAATTCCAAAAATCTTTGTATCCAAATTAATAATCGTCAGACTTCAATTGGATTTTAATCAGAAATGTCTAATGCATGGCTTTTGATTTTCTTTCTGAATGTTCTGACGGTGTTCATTTCCTTAAGGAGCCTCACAGAAATGGCCTCGGTTACTGAAAATCAAGGCACTTAAATCAAGTAAATGCGCTTCACTTCTAAAATATTTTGACAATTTTGAGATATATTACAGGCTGGCCGTGTGAACTTACAGAAAATCTGCATGCCGTGGATTCACGTGAAATATGAGAGGAGGGGACCGATGAGGAATGTTGAGATTCCATGACCCCTTGGAATTACCATCATTAACACGTTTTTGACACACCACCACAATTAGTGACGTTAACAGCTTTCCTCCATTTTAAAGCAGTTTAGCACATAACTAGTATCCTATGGCTATGCCTTGCAAACTGGACAAAAGTAATCAAACAAACAAACAAACCAACAATACATTTGTATTACACCTCTATGATTTCCTGGAATTCACTGCAAGAAAAAAAGAAAAAAGAATGGCAAGTTGACAATTGTCCAACACCAAGGACATGCACTTTACAAGAGTGACATGTTTTAATGTGAAAGAAAGTGTTCAGCATTTAGCACTGAGAGTATTCTGTACTGAGAGGTGGAATTACTTAGCAATGGTCTCAAAATCCCAATGACGTCACCATAGTGATGCAATCCCTGCGATTTCAATGCAATCTTTAGACCAACAAAAGAGGCAGAAATGTCAAGACATGATTTTTCTGTTATTTGCAATTTTTTGCACAAACATGCTGGAATGCTTAAAAAAAACTGTGTGGGATACGACACAAACGGCCATAGACATCCACATGAATATGCTGTCAGCATGTTAATTAAGGCATAGCTGGTAAAATCAATAAATTGCATATGCACTGTCAATGTGGGGAGTTCTTGGCAAGAAAAAGTTTAGACGTGGACCAGACCTTGCCCCATTCAGTCAAAGGTCCGGTTATGCTAGACTAGTCTACCGATAGCTTCCTTTATGCAGACTTCTTTCGTCGCACATTTCTCTCTTCCGTGCGGCATACACTCGGCGTTCCAATTCATACAACCAACTATTCAATTCAAGGCCACAAATGGTTTTTCTTAAATGCCTGTAGAAGTTCCATGTCACATATATTCTTATATATATATATATCTATATATATACAGTGGGTACGGAAAGAATTCAGACCCCTTAAATTTTTCACTCTGTTAACAAATATTGCAGCCATTTGCGAAAATCATTTAAGTAAATTTTTTTTCATCATTAATGTACACAAAGCACCCCATATTAACAGAAAAACACAAAATTGTTGACATTTTTTCAGATTTATTAAAAAAAAAAAAATGAAATATCACATGGTCCTAAATATTCAGACCATTTGCTCAGTATTTAGTAGAAGCACCCTTTTGATCTAATACAGCCATGAATCTTTTTGGGAAAGATGCAACAAATTTTTCACACCTGGATTTGAGCATCCTCTGCCATTCCTTCTTGCAGATCCTCTCCAGTTCTGTCAGGTTGGATGGTAAAAGTTGGTGGACAGCCAGTTTTAGGTCTCTCCAGAGATGCTCAATTTGGGTTTAAGTCAGGGCTCTGGCTGAACCATTCAAGAACAGTCACAGAGTTGGTGTGAAGCCACTCCTTCATTATTTTAACTGTGTGCTTAGGGTCATTGCCTTGTTGGAAGGTAAACCTACGGCCCAGTCTGAGGTACTGAGCACTCTGGAGAAGGTTTTCATCAAGGATATCCCTGTACTTGGCCGCATTATCTTTCCCTCGATTGCAACCAGTCGTCCGGTCCGTGCAGCTGAAAAACACCCCCACAGCATTATGTTGCCACCACCATGCTTCACTGTTGGGATTGTATTGGACAGGTGATGAGCAATGCATGGTTTTCTCCATACATACCGCTTAGAAGTAAGGCCAAAAAGTTCTATCTTGGTCGCATCAGACCAGAGAATCTTATTTCTCACCATCTTGGAGTCCTTCAGGTGTTTTTTAGCAACTTGCACTGAGAGGAGGCTTCGTCGGGTCACTCTGCCATAAAGCCCGACTGGTGGAGGGCTGCAGTGATGGGTGACTTTCTACAACTTTCTCCCATCTCCCGACCGCATCTCTGGAGCTCAGCCACAGTGATCTTGGGTTCTTCTTTACCTCTCTCACCAAAACTCTTCTCCCCCGATAGCTCAGTTTTGGCGGACGGCCAGCTCTAGGAAGGGTTCTGGTCGTCCCAAACGTCTTCCATTAAGGATTATGGAGGCCACTGTGCTCTTAGGCACCTTAAGTGCCGCAGAAATTTTTTGTTAACCTTGGCCAGATCTGTGCCTTGCAACAATACTGTCTCTGAGCTCTTCAGGCAGTTCACAGGCAGACTTCATGATTCTCATTTGCTCTGACATGCACTGTGAGCTGTAAGGTATTATATAGACAGGTGTGTGTCTTTCCTAATCAAGTCCAATCAGTATAATCAAACACTGCTGGACTCAAATGAAGGTGTAGAAACATCTCAAGGATTATCAGAAGAAATGGACAGCACCTGAGAAAAATATATGAGTGTCACAGCAAAGGGTCTGAATACTTAGGACCATGTGATATTTCAGTTTTTTTTCTTTTTTAATAAATCTGCAAAAAGTCAACAATTCTGTGTTTTTCTGTCAATATTGGGTGTTGTGTGTACATTAATGAGGAAATTTTTTTAACTTAAATTATTTTAGCAAATGGTTGCAATATAACAAAGACTGAAAAATTAAAGGGGGTCCGAATACTTTCCGTACCCACTGTACATAAACTACTAATGTAAATAAAACACTATATTTTAGTCATTGAAATGTTCTTGTTAAAATGAAGTACAACAGAAAGCTTTACTGAAATTATTTGACTATTCAAATCCATCAAAAAAAACAAGAAAAATAATAAACAAGACATTACAGAAGCTGAGGCACATTTGTCAATGTCTTAAAATAACACAGACAAAGGCCTGTTTGATCATAATGCTTCCAACACAAGCCAATACAAACATATAGCTAAGATACAAGAGAAAACAAGCACTGTGGCAATCACATAATCAAATTTCAAAAATCTCTTTATTCTCCCATCAAATTTTTACTGTAACAACTATGTCAACTCTGGAACAGAGCCCAGAAAGCAGTGCTGTTATCTCAGTGCTTTGAAAGACTGAGATGAATGGGTTTGTTAGTGGGGTTATAAAGTATTGTTTGAGCGGACTTGAAACTCTGTGCTTGTTAATCTATTAAGATTTCTATTAAAAATCTATTAAAATCTATTAATCTATTAAAAATTTCTGTGCTTGTTAATCTATTAAGAATATCATGATTCTTAAGACTAATTAAGACGAAGTATGTATTTTTTTACAGCCTTAGCAGCACAAATCAGAACTGCAAAAATTATGTTTGAAGAAAATGTCAGAATGTTGGGTGTTTTAGGTTGCTAGGGTGCTTCTGTCCAAAAACACTTTCACCCCCAAGTATCTACGGTCTTTTACTCCTGGCATTAATATGCATTTTCATGTGGTCAGATCACGATCAGATAGCATTTGACCACATTAAAAGCTAAGCGTAAATGCATACAAGACATTGTCACTAAAGCCACATTTGGTTTAAATGCATTATCCAATATTAATGTAATTATTTCACAGCATTACACTTGGATTCTCACTTCAGTTCACAAAATAAACCATTTTAAAGTTTTCTTCCCTTCTAACACCTATTACCATCCTTAATATTGGGGGGGTTGTAAATAAAGGAAATGCAATAAATGGCGTAAAGCATTTTGAATTATCTGACAATGCATTAAAACTATGTAAATGAAGATTATGTTTCAGCTACCCTTTCATGTAATGCGTAAATGTTTAAAATGTTTGAGTCTTGCAGTGTGCACTTGTCCTTAGAGGTCAACAAACAAATGGCTTGTTTATAGTCGTCTCTTGACATTCAACTTGGATGGAAAAGGCTTTTGTTATATCGTATGTTATACAACCGATATATCGATTTACCGATATTTTTCCCGATATTTAAGCATTTTACAATAATCGGATATCAGTTTTGTAGTATCGGATTCACCGATAAACGCCGACATCTTGTGGGTGTTTTGAGAATTGCACACAGGATCGCAATTGCAGCGAGTCTAAAGGGGAGACGAGACAACAACAACGGCGTGCACAGGTACTTGATTTACTGTAGTTAGTAAACTTTATTTAACATAACAGCCATTAATGCACAAATTAGATGTTTAAATAAATGCCTGATATGCAGTTTATGCAGCTTGGCTCGAAGAAATAGAGACCAACTCACGGAGTCATGTAAAATAATCCGTCAAGTCCTGTCCCAATAAAGACGTAACTTTGCGTGAATTAAATAATATGCAACCATGAATGGGCGCATGTTGAAATAAAAGGGCTGAATTTAATTTGCTCTCTGTTGTCTATGATGCTCATCGTCTCATGAAGTCGGAGTCCCGTAGGCTAAGATAATCCGTCAAGCCCTCTTCCTATAAAGACGTAACTTTGCATTAATTAAATAATACAGCCATGAATGAGCACATGTTGGAAATAAAAATTGGCTATACGATTTTGGTATTTTTCTCTGTTTCTGTTTGTTCTTTCTGTATGGGTGTTATCATTGTTTGTCTCGTTTGACGTTCCGCTTGTCTATTGGATTGCTTGTTTCACTCGCCGGTTGTTGAGGTGTTGGTTGATTGTCTCTATGGAAAAAAAACTGCTGCAGCACGGCCACCGGAGTAACTGGTAACAAGATCATTGTTTTAAAACACTAAATTGTGTACATTACTATATACCATTACGTTCGCTAATAAACAATCTAACATAGATACAAACTCTATGGAAATCAGAGTTAGTTATCTCCACAAGCAGATCGCAGTGTGAGTTATTCTGGAATGCATAGATAACTGCGCTCGTTCAGCAGGCATTTCATAATCTAGAACGACAAAAACATTATTAGTAATTCTGATATAACATTCCAGTTGAGAAATGCAATAAAATACGATGTTTTGTTACATTTCAATATTCCAGAGAATATTATTCAGTGAATTAACATTATCCAGTGAATTATTCTTGACTCTGTATCTATTAAACAGCTTAGAACCCTACTAAAACTGTAGTTTAAAATGAACTACTAAATGAATTTTCATTTATTTATTTTCTCCATTTGAAAACCTTCTACTTTTATTTTGCTTATTGTTAATATTAGTGTTGCTGCTGATGCTTTAAATAAAATGTTTTTTTATTGTTGTAATGTGAAGATTAAATTTAACATGAAAGACTGGTAATTTTCAACACTTTTTTTAAGATGACTGAAAGGAGGAAAAACCAAAGTGAAGTATAGACTTACTTCACTCAGCCATTTATTTACTTTATAACAGTAAATAAAAATCGGTTCTGCATATCGGTTATCGGGAACATAAACACGCAAATAATTGGTATCAATATCGGTTATAAAAAAAAATCAATATCGGTCGATCACTAGTTAAAACTTCAGATGCAACTTCCATATTTTTGCATTCCAATTATTCTCGCACATTTGTCAGTCGGATCGACAAAGGGGAGGTGCCGAATTCAAAATTGCATCATGGGTGTTGTAGTTTTTGGAAAAAGGGAACACCACAGCCCTTTTTCGGTTTTCTCTAGTCATGCAGCATTAACTTAAAAAAAAAAAAAAAGTTTCTACTGCATGGACAGCCAAGTTTCATTAAAAGCCCATCTTGCCAGCAGTGAATTCCCCCTTTAAAGAAAAAGATACCGAAACAAAAAAAGAAAGCAGATAGAAATAAATCTAGAGTGGAATTATATTAGTAACCATGAGCAGGCAGGTGGACACAATGTGTGTGAAAGCAAGTTCCAATAGACATTCATCTGAGAGTAGCTGAAATATACCCAAGCATTTAGGAAGAGCTGGGAACTCCTCTTCTTTAAAAACAGTATAAACATGCAGAAAACAAGTCAAAGAGACAGCAAAAGAGGCGAGTTACTGAGCTTTTCACCAGGTCATGTGAAAATCCATTGGGTATGAGAAGCAGGATATGTTTTGTTTCTCAAAGTTCTGAATGTGACAGCAGTTGTGGCCAAGTGGTGCATCAAAGAGAAGGCTGGAACTACCGATGCCCTCAGTTCAACATATTCTGTTAAAGCGTTAGTTCACCAAAAAATGAAAATTAGCCCATGAATTACTCACCCTCAAGCCATCCTAGGCAGGGCTCGCAAAATTTCAAAATCGCTGGTAGCCCTTCGGGCAGAAATTCTTCAGATTTCGGTAGCCCAAAATTAATTTAAGTAGCCTTCTACGCACACCTTGGCAATATAATCGCCATTGGCTAGTACATTTTTTTGTTTACTCGCCAGACTGATATACTATTTGTATACACACACACACACACACACAACACACACACCCGATTCCACCCAATCAGCTATCTTTGTAAAATGGAACAGCTTCTTAAATAACTGAATGTGCACTCTTAACTTCAGCCAATCAAGCATTATATTATGATATTGTGATAATTAAGCACTATTTAATGATAAAACTAGTGATTAGAACTAAAACTTGGTAACCATGAATGAATGCATATTTGTCATTTTAACTGAACTTAGGACTGGTGGTGTTTAA
The DNA here is from genome assembly GCA_018155175.1 of Sinocyclocheilus anophthalmus. Classification (NCBI taxonomy): domain Eukaryota; kingdom Metazoa; phylum Chordata; class Actinopteri; order Cypriniformes; family Cyprinidae; genus Sinocyclocheilus; species Sinocyclocheilus anophthalmus. Next base: position 28,501 of record JADLZN010001405.1, read on the forward strand.
GATATTGTTGGTCATAGGTAATAGTAATTATTACTAAAAGATACTACTACTACTACTACTACATTATCTGCTGGGTTCATGAATATAATCCGTGTCAGCTGTTCGCTCGAAATGATTGCTGAAATCAAAACGGGGACAGTAACAGATAGATCGCGCATTAGCTCTGCCCACTGCCGAGAAACCGGCATATTCTTCTGCTTGTTCTTAAAAGCTGAAGAATTCTAAATGAACCTTTTGTTTTTTGACAGGAAAATACAACAAAGAATATGTTTACATGTAGCGCGTCGATTCAGCGTTGGTATGCAAGACTCTCGCTCTCTCTGTTTGCATGTGTGAGAAACGCAGCGCTATCAGTAAAGCGACGGCGAGTTGTGCGCCTTCACACTAGTTTACGGTACGTCAAATACAGGTGCGCTGCGAGCTACATACTGCGCATCCATTGAGTACTGACATGATCCATTGAGCGCATTCCAAATAGTTACGATCGCTTGATGGAGAGCGAAACTCTAGTGCTCGTCACGCGTGGTTTAGCGAGTGAAAAATTGTGTTGAACGCCTCCTCACATTACCATACTGGCTGTGTAAAAATCTAAGAGTTATAGCCAATGGCCTAATGTTAGACATTAAATTTAGTGCCCAGGTAAGATGTAGTCGCATGCGAGGGATTTAATGCAATGTAGAGGTTGAGCCCGATAAAAAAAAAGACCTCGGTGAAACAAATCAGCATGATAAAAACTTCAAGTGATTGCTTTTTTTTCTTTAAATACCAAGTCAAGAGATTTTTTGTTGTATGTGGTTCTGTGCCGGATCACAAACCCACGGCTGGGATTCAATTGCTTATTATCATATCAGTAGAGTTCAGAACGATGGCCTCGCGTTTTTGCCTGTTATCGGCACAATAGTGATGCTGGAAATATCGTTACGAACCAAAACTCATGACATACGTTTCCCGGGTTGTTCGGTCATTGCTGGACCGCCCGGTTCTGCCTGAGAGGGGTCTGCTGTTATTACACAGTGCGAGAGCGGCCTCTAGTGGTTGAAATCACTGACAGCACGTGCTATTTGTTTAGACACGTGATACTGCACGCTGAACATAGCGGGAAACTTCAGAGGCATATTTAAATGCAGCCGACAGAAAATCCTGCAGCGCATTCACAGGCAGCAACCTTCACATAGCTTGCCTTTAAATAAACATTCTAATTGGTCCCGAATCGTTGGTCTGGACATAATGGAATTGTGTATTTCGCAAAAACATTTGTCTTTCTTGTGCTTCTAACTAAAGTCTGCCTGGATTCATTTATAGAAGCTATAATATAGGTCGTGCTTATCTTTGCTCCGGGTTTTTTAAAACACGACTTCAAAAAATCATCTCATGCCTAAAATTGTTCATTCTTGAAGTAATACGTGTCCGTTTGATGATTAAATAAAATGTTTAGACTGCTCGAGTTGAACGCGAGCTAAGCGTCCGGAGTGTGTGTGATAGCACGGGAGTTCACCTAGATCCGCGCTGCGCTTTTTTTGATTAGGATAATCATCAAGTGTTCAGAATGTAGACGCGTGAAAGGGTGAGAGTACTGAGTACTCCAGATCAATATCCATATGTATATACTTTTTATGCTATAGCCTTTTTTGTGTATATATTTAACAGATGTGCTCTTGAAGCAGGGACAGTGAAATTAAATGGTAACACTTTAAAAGAAGAGTCCATTCGTGTAACACCTTAAGATTACATGAAAAAGTGTTTGTATATGTATTTTTCCTTGTTAGAGGCTGTAATTTCAACATTGTCAAAAACTATTACCTATATTATTATTTGTTTATTACCCTAATTCACTGTCGGTTTAAGCTACTGTTTTGTGTTTAAAAAATGCTCTACTACCTTTTAGTTTTTGCCTTCCTAGGATCAGTTTAAAATATTCGGTTAAGTAATCGGTATTCCTCCTGGACTTTAAGTGTTGGTCCAACTAGCCTGTTATCGGAGTATCGGCATCGGCAAAATCCACTATCGGTCGACCTCTACATACAGCATTTTGAGGGAAACAGACGGACATTTGCAGGATGAGCAAAGAAATATATGGTTCTTTGATACCACAGCCAAACAACTTAGAAAGCATATGGTTGTAACGATTCACTCAACTCACGATGTGATTTACGATACTGATGTCACAATACAATTTTCTCACAATTTTTCTTTTTACCAAAATGAGATTTAAGACAAATTATAAATGAAAAGGTGTCCTTTTATTATTTCTCAAGCAAAATGCTGCACATTTCTTTGTGAAATTGAAATATGTCAAATAATAAAAACTAACTTGAAATTTTAAAACAAATCCAAATTCAAATAATTAAATAATACAAATAAAAGTTTGTATTTTGTATTATGAAAAGGCTAATTTTCATTTTTGGGTGAACTATCCCTTTAAGGGCATTTTCTACAGTACACAATAGACAGCAAGCTCAGCTTGTGATTGTGACACAACAGGCATTGTGATACTGAACTAAATTAAAACCTATAAAACGGCATTTACATTTACATTCAAAAGTTTGGGGTCAGTAATTTTTTTCCCCAAAAGAAATAATAAGCAGCACAACCATGTGTGGTCAATTAAATCTATTTCAGCTTGCATGCTGTCTCTGCATCCATCATTTTCTTTCAAATAAATATGCAAATATGTAAGGAATATTTTCCAATGATAATCATTACATGCATAATAATGCAAGAGTAAGATCTTATTATAAATGGTCGCCTCAATTCCTCTATGAACTGGAACATGTAAAACAGCTTTACACATAGAGCCTTGTAGGAGTTATATGTTACAAACAAATATTACTTATAATATAAATAAATATTACGTCTTCCAGCTGGTAATTAGGGATGTAACGGTATGAACATTCCATATCACGATTATAGTGACCAAAGTTATCACGATTATCAATATAATCACGGTTTTGTTAAAATTAGATGAAAACGTTCAAAAAGAAGTGATACACACACTGAAAACATTTCAATGTTTTATATTTGAAAATCAACAAACAACTAATACTATTAGCAGCTATATGCACTTTTTTTTTGCAAAAACATTAAATTAACATTAACACGAAGCCCTAATAATAATAATAATAATAAAATCCTTGTGTGTATTATTATATATAGAATCTATATAATATATTTATAATATAATTTATAATATATATATATATATATATATATCACACAAACACAATGTGATTTCCATTTGTGATCATGTGATCTTTGGTTAGGAGATCTTGTGATGCTTTTTAAAGCAAAGTGGGTTGATTACGTGTTCACATACAAACATAAAGAGAAGGGCTAATTACATTTTTCATTTAAGGTAAGACAACTTTTGTCGTCATTTCTGTGATGAATCATGATTTAAGAAAGGTAGTGAAGCAAGTTTAGTGTGTGATAACTTTTAATAGTAAATAAGACACAATAGCAATATTGGAATAAAATATAATAAATAGTTAGTGTGCAACACATATATTTGATGGAGTACTGAAGGCGGCACGCCTACGCGGAGCGGTGTCAAAGGGAACATCTGGTACAGGGCATTCCCTTCGCAAGAGAGATTCAAACGCTTACAGACCCTCGACAGTATGGACCTGAACCCTTCAATAGAAACACACTTCAAGGCTCTGCCTTCGAAGGGAGTAGGGCAAATAGGGTTGCCACTGGTGTTTGGACAGAGCCCCATGTCTCGTGTATCATCCAGATGCGCAGACCGCGCTCCTTGTTTTACCTCTCGTTTCATTCAAATGCAGCTTGCCATTTTGCGTCTCAGTTTTTGATTGTATTGAAAATGAAATCAGAGGAATTTAGTATTAATACTACTATAATTTTGCTGTAGTGATAATATTGTCCTGACTATTGTTTTGTACAATGTTCGATGGATTTATAAACGGGTAAGATTTTAAAACATTAATTCAATATTTCATGTCCCCGTATTTATATATTATTTTAGGTAAACAAAACAAATCTGAGTAATAAGTTAACTATGAATATACACTACATTATCCCTTATGTCAACCTGATAGTTTGAACGTTCTTTCGTCTTGGCTCAAAGCCACTTGCTGAGAACTTTTCTTCACGGAAGCTTTGCGTTAAACAAGTGAGATAACGAAATATTTAATCTCTAATCAATATTTTTTGTCCAATTATTTGCCCAGTAATTTTGGTATTGAGGTAAAAGTTACCTTGCATTCGCTATATAACAGTGTGTGGTGGTCACGAAGATGACTCCCAACCTGAGGCAAATTGACCACTAAGTTTGGTTCCACCTTTGCAGCGACTTTCTTCTCTGCAAGATCATGGCCACATGTTACCACGGGTGACTCTTCAGTCCCTCGATTAACATTGCCCGTCGCGACGCTTGTACAAGCCAAAATACGACCAGAACCACGATTGGTCTTTAGATGGCTGAGCGCTGTCACTGCCTTCCGCCATTTCATCTCGTGCAAACAACAACAACACTGCATGCTGCTTCTGCGTCAGACTGATGCTGGCTGGACAGGATTGACACGAGTTTTCAAATTGCGATAATCAAACACGGTTTTGATGATAATTAAATTTTAAACGGTAATACTAACCGTCAGGGCATTTTATCGTGATTTATCGTTAAACCGGTAATCGTTACATCCCTACTGGTAATTCAGGATAAAACTAAATAATCAAAATCAAAGATTGTAAACAGTTCAGAGCATCAGCTTTAATTGGCTAGTCTTAAAGGCCTCTACACACCAATACTCACAACCACAGGCAACTCACTTTCCACAATACAACACAGCAGGAAACACCACATACACAAGCATGATGTCCATTCCCTAAATCAGAATCCAGCTATACAGAAGGTAGTCTGCTAGGTTTAATCGAACTCTCCCAAGGACAGAAGAAAAACATGCCCCATGTAGTAGAGATTCTCACACAAACTGTAACATTGGACATAATGTGAGACATGGACCTCTGACAGGAAATAGGACCACCCCACATTCTCACCAGGAACCTTGGGTCAGTTTCCTCTTTCTGCAGTGCTTTCAAAAACAAAAGAACACCAGATCTCAAAAGCTGAACTCTGAAATCTGCATACACATACATTTTTCATATTGAATGACCTGAACGAATCACTAAAGTCATGAATATACACCATTGGTAACTCCACTGTACATTCGGCACCTATTTTGAGTTCAGATATTTTGTCATGGCCTACACATGCCACTAACAAAAGCACATGCCTCAACAACGATATGCAAAATGTTATACACACTGGCAGAGAACATTTACCATAACGCTTCTGCCCTTAGTTTCAATTCGGCACTGAAGTTACATGGACGTTTCTCAAGCGAGTGTTTTGTTTCAGTTCCTGAGAGACCCTCTGTGCTCTGAGAGAGCTAATCTTCCCATACCACGCCTTTTCTTCCAGAGAGGAAAGCAGCTCTGCCAGAAGGAGAGGTCTCGGAGTGTTTAGCGGGCTGAATCCCAAAACCCGTCATCGGCAGAAAGAAAAAGAGTTACATGGGTTATTTTAAGACTTGGGAATTCTCAAATACACTGAGCAATGCAATTTGTCCCAACTTTTTAACCAAACGGAGAATGGATGTCAAGGCCATTTATGTAGCACAAACTAAAATACTATGAAAATTCAATCACTTAAAATCCTATTTTAAAAGTTCAGCTAGTTACCAAATCAGTTTACAAGAAGAAATCATTTGGAACCAAACAAGTTTCTGTCATATTCTGAACACTTTTGAAATTAAAATAACTTCACGGGGTACACCTTTTGGGATTGTCTTCTCTTCAGAGAGCAGTTTTACTCCGGAATCCTCCTACAAGGAATGTCATAGAATTTCACTCTGGGTGTACAGGCCAAAATTAAAAATGAAAAGCAATTTAGCACACAACGCACAAGTGTCAGACATTTGCTAATTCTATAATCATCTACTCTCCACATCACCATCTCCCTAATATTTCCCAGGAGATATTTCCATCCGGAACAACGCACTTTTCCCTGGTGGGAAAGGCATGTGTAACTGGAGTCTGGGCCGTAGGTCCAGGCCTCGTCTGGACATCCACCCTGTCGCTTCTTCAGCTTGAGCTGTTCTCGACAACGAAGGGCCGGACCAGCATTCCGCCTGCAAATTAAGATGCTCCCAAACAACAGGCTCTGCATTCCTCATCAAGAATGTGATTCTCTAAAAATAATATACCCAAATAAACTCAATTATAGTAGCATGGAGGCAAAGTTTTAATGCCTCTGGAGCACCAAGCACTTCTTTCTCAGTTCTGCAAAATCCAGCGGCAGAACTTTTGTTTTGGCAACCATATGTTTTTAAGAAGCATTTTCATTTGCAAGCTGCCGTTACAGGCGTCACCTTTCATGTGGGCTGATCAGCACTGTATAACTTTATGAGGACCTTTTATTGGCTTAATTAATTCACAGCCTTCGTTTAGACAACTTGTCGCCATGGCACAGCGTGGCCTCTCCTCTGCAGTTTTACGTTTAATTGTTTAATGGCTTGCTTACCAGCAGAGATATTCTATTGTTAAAAACATGTCACCACTCTACAAACCAAAAGTTTTTAAGAGGAATGGAATAGCTTAGATGCTGCTGAAGTATGTCATGCGCAATCTCAGCACTTGCTTCCATTGGGTATACTATATCATCACCATCACAATCAAGGCAGAAGGCATCTGAATTAGATTTAAAAACAGAACAGAACAAAACAAAAAATAATTCTATAAAATAACAATATTTTCTGCTAAAATAATAATAATAAGTAACATACATAAACATAGATGGTCCATAAATTCCAAGAAGACATTTATGGCTGAGCTAATCCTGAAACCATAAACAGCATAAGCGGTTGTTCTATGTATATGCAGAGATCCACAAGCGTGAATCTAAAAATTGCATTCTCAGTTTAAAAGACTGTAAAAGAATTTCAGTTATGTTGTTCATTTACGTCCCGACAGCTGAGCGCATCAGACAGCACCGGACAGACGTCTCCTACTATCGTTAAATACAGCATCTTATAGAAATAGGTTGACTATAAGTAGCACTGCTGAAGAGCATCCGTTCTGACACATTTAGATACAGCCTTCCCTCCTGTTATCACTCTCACATCAAGTCAATGATAAACAATTTAAAACTGTGCAATAAGAAATAGATGGGGAAAATTAAATGTTTTAGAGGAAGAGAAAATATTTCAGTGGGAATCTCACAAAGCCTGCCAAGGACATGCCCTACAGATAATTTTTCTGAACTAACGAACGAAATTAATGTATTAAATGACATTTTCCCCAAATTTAAAAAAAATTACAATTAGGTGGGAAAATGTTCTATAACTATAGTAATAACAGAAAACTGATGACCATATATGACATGCCCAACACCAAACCGAAATCAACCCAAACTATTGAATACATGTTGTTAATTAATATTACTCAGTAGTCAGTACTTAAATGCAAGAGTACACTGTAACAAAGGTAGCATAAAATAAAGTGTAACCTACAAGAATTGTGAATACTCTCATCATAAACAACAAAGTGCAGATGATTTCGTCGATTTCGGACAGTAATCGATTTAAAATGCTAAGAATCAAATTAATCGTGATTTCTATAGCGACTCAATGCTTTCAAAATATATACACATTAAATTACTACATGCACGAATTAATGGAGACCTTGAACAGTGTTCGTGCCTCACATCTCTCATGCTGGCATATTATCAACCTGGGAACTGTCACAAGATTGCGCTTGCACTCAGTCGTCCTCATCTGAAGCAGATTGAGTGTGTGATTCTCTTAGTACTCGTGGCCAGTAACAGCTATGACTAAAGGCGACGGGGGCGGGCTCGTTTGCTTTAGCGTAGTTTTCAATGGCTCGCGGTCATTACCGCATGACAGTAACTGAAGCAGGTAGGTTGACATTTATTGCACTGAAGGTAACTCGAGCAAACAAATGTAACGGGTCTAAAGCATATACGCATGTTCCACTTTGAATGAGTAACAAAACAAACAAAAAATTTTGTGTTTTAACAAGTTGTTGAACTAATGTACGAAGGGCAAATGTTAAAATAAACACAGCATTAACAAAACAACTGAAATAAGAACGCAAGGTTTATGATACTATCAGCTGCTCCTGAAAGTAGCGTTCGTTGCTATAGCAAACAGACATCGGGCACGTTTTCTTTCAGGATCATCATTCGCCGATGGAGAGGAAAAGTTAAATACTATAGCTTTTAATTTTAAGAAAATGAGATAAAGAAGTTTTCGCACTGTAAAAGAAGTGATCTCGCACTCAAAGAGGTGCGTTCACGCCATATCGGAATTCCCGTGATTACGAGATTCCATCTTGTAAACCGTTCACGTCCTCGAAGAACTCGTAATTACAGCTTGTGAACTGGACGTTTTTTGAGAGCTACGACTTGTACCACGTGACGACTGTACCTCCTGACCACCGCAGGCTCTGTTTAGGTGTTGATAGTGTTGTGCCATAGAAAAGCATAATTCCGAGTCTGAGGACATGAACAGCTCCGAGTAGAACGTCACGTGCTGTCATCTCGAAATTACGGTAATTACGATATGGCGTGAACGCAACATTAGACATGCCAGGAAATGCCTAATATGGACAAAGGCATCTATCCCTGCAGCTAATAAAAAGCAGAATGAACTGGTGAAACGTTAAGACAATAAACACAATAATTTAAAAAAAATGTATGAATGATGCGAGTGATAATGACAATATCATTTATTACGGTACAGAAAACTATAAAGCATATTTGTTTAGCTTATTTTGTGCAGAAAATTGAAATAATTGTTTGTTGTATAGCCTATAAAACAATCATAAAATTGCCATTAGGAAAAATATAATCCACTTAATATATAAGCAATAATTCATAGGCCTACATAAAATTATTGTATTTGACATTTCTGTCACTTCTGAAATGATGGCTACACCCCTGGTGTGACAAAATGTTAGCCTATACATAATACCTTTAAAGCTTTTTTTTAAAATCTTGGCTTACATAAACTTCTACATATGCCATAGATCTAACAATGGACAAACAGTTTTTTTTTTTCTCTAACCTATGGTGCTCTAACCAATCTAAAGGCTTTGTGTAATTGTTACCCTGCGTAAGCAATTTATACAGAATTTAATGCGGATTACCGCATTTTATCTACATCTGTGAAGCACTTAAAGAATGCGAATCGAATCGTTAATCGCAATCAATCGAATTAAAACGTGAATCGAAATCCGAATCGTTCGATTGGCAAAAATCGTTCTTGAATTGATCGAAAACTATGAATCGTGCAGCGAATCGATTCACTGTCTACCCAAATTATTCACAGCCCTAGTAACTTACATGTTTTACATTGTGCATCACGTAAAATACATGTGGGTAAGAAAAGAATCACCCTTTTAAAATATCATTTTTTGTTGCTTTGCAAACCGAAATGAGATGGTTATTGAAAAACAACTTTTGGTTGATAACTGTAGTTAATCCGGCAAAGTTATATAATCAACGTAAACACCCACATGTCAGAACCAAAATAAAAAAACAAACAGAATCACCGAGTTGGAAAAAAGATCCACCCCCTGTCCTTCAGAAATCCAGTGATTATAACAAACAACCCGCACAGGTTTCGACTTTGACACGTTGCAGTGTCATGTTTAACCGAACGTCAAAAAAAATCTAAAAAATCTATTTGTGGCGTTCAGTTTTGATATTGTGGTGGGTGCCACAAATAAATCAATGTATGAGAAACACTTATCTAAATATTAAAAATTAAAATGAATCTTACCTGCTTGAACTCTTTCATTAGATCTGGGTATTTGTCTTTAAAGTGTTTTGTTAGTTTGAAGTGTTTCCTCCTTTTGAGGTCACCATGTCTCAGTGCTTTTATGAAGAGAACGCATCTGCGCACCTTTCAGATAGCGCATCAAGAACCGGGTTGACCGGGTACCACCAGTACTTAAAAAAACCTGGTACAGTAACCTTTTCATTTTTTTTAGCACTGACTCTGTACTGAAGTTCCGGGTCTTTTGACAACACTACCTGGAGCACTTCAGTCCTCGGTAGTGCAACTGAAGCAAACAATCAACTATGGATGGCAAGGCATTGTCAAAATATCTCCGGGATAAAGTTGTGGGTAGGCACAAATCAGGAGATGGATACAAAAACATTTCAAAGATTTTATCAATGCCTAGAAGCACAGTGAAGTCTATTATTAACAAGTGGAAGGTATTTGGTACAACACAGACCCTTCCTGGATCAGGACGTCACTCCAAAACTGGATAAAAGAACAACTGGGCGGTTGCTCATGTCGCCCATGCCTAAATCCGCCACTGTTCATAGACTTAGAGGACAGTGTTTTTTACATGCAGAGAATAAACTGATCAAATTATCAGAAACATCTGATATGGTTCAATATGACATACACCAAATTAGGATTAGGCTTAGGTCATAAAGCTTGTTGAATCATTTCTCAAAAGGTCCTTGAAGGTGTGTGTGTCTGTGATATGAGTTTGGGGCAAAGTGTGGTGAATTAATTTTTTTCTGGCACTCGATGGATTTCTTCAGACAGCTAGGCGTTAAAATTCCTCAGTAAACGGCCCTGACAAGTTTGGTACATCCTGCTAAGCTAGCATTCCAGGCATGATCGGCATAACCTGTGTGTGACCAAATGCACCTGGCATGCTTAAAAATCAGAATGAGGCTAAGGTCTGTGTCTAATAGTTTTGGTTTTAAGCTTTTAACAGGAAAATGCTGCTTACACATTAAAATATTGCTGATATCACTGATGTCACACTGATTTCATTCTGTCACACAAGTCTGTTCATTTCTAGACTGTTCTGAAATTAATATTCACCAATCTTAAGGTTGGAACTGAAGTCAAAGAAGTACCCATAATGTGCTAATACTTTCATAAAACTGGTCTGATACAAGCGACAGAGCAAACTGTCCTAAATATATGGCATAAACAACAGGACGTACAGTGCGGCCTTGACCGAAAGCTACAACCACACTGAGCAGTGTGACAACAGGAATCAGATCATACTCCCACTCACAGCTCATCCCATTTAATCGGTCAATGCAATGAAAATAAAACATGGGTCCATCCCTAAATAACATCTATTACAATTAATTATTATATTTAATTGGCTGCAAATAAAAAAGCTGGAAGGGACAGGGCTAAAGTCTGTTCAAAGGGTTGGACTGTCTCAGTGTCTTAGATCACATACTTTTAACAAGCCATGGTGTCTGGAGTTTTCCCATTTACTGGAAACAAATCAACATCAAATTAAATATGGAGTCTACCTTAGTATGGTGTCTACCTTTAGATCCATTAACAATAAATTAAAGTAAGAATCCAGTTGGCTGTATATTACTCTAAACAAGACGTTGTCATCATCCATGGGGTCGCGATGCCCAAATGGAGATGGGCGTACAAGGGATTTTTTTAACATGTATCTTGAACACGATCATACACACATGATTATCTTTTACATCTTTTGAGCATATTTTGTAATATCATGTGACACTGAAGACTGGAATTCATGCTGAAAATTCAGCTTTGCCACCACAGGCATAAAAAATATATATATTTTAAATGATGATGAGTAAAAGAGACTTTTTGAAAAACATTACAACGTCTTACCAACCTCAAACTTCTTAAGTAGTGTACGTAAAATATCCAGTTCTCTTTCACCTCAAATATAACATAAAAGCAATATTTCTGTCAATACACACAAGTGTCACTGACTCAGCGCTCAAAAACTGCTGATACTGTGTGTTTGCACTTATTTGTGCAAAGCAGGATTGAGAGCTAGTTTGCATTAGGACTATAAGATTCAAACTGAACCTACCTAAAAACATTTTGTAGGTTGTGGACCAAAAAAGGCGTTTGATACTTGTTCCTTTACAAGCATGCTATTGTAATCTCTCATATAATATAGAGCCTGTGACAATAAATGGAGCAAACACAATATCTATACAAACTGTTGTCAATTCAGTAAAGAAACCTTCCAAACAAACACACTCCACATGAAACAAAAGCCATGTTCACCAACCCCCTTTTAACAAAATACTTGCCCTCCCTTAACCGACATTAGGGCCTTTCGCACCGCAGGAACCTTTTCATAGTACCAGAACTAATTGTGGAACTACCCACTTTTTGGTGTTTTCGCACCACCGGAACTGGGAGCGATTTTAGTACCGGACTGCCTTTTTCGAGAACCAAATTAGCTCCTACTCCGGAGCAGGGTCTAACCAGCACAACTGGTACTAATCGTGACGTAAGTAGACATTGATTGGCCAAACGCGTATGAAAACGCCCTCACCCGCCATGATTTAAAACGCCGTGTAAACATACTGTAAACATTGTGTCAACTTACTTCGCAAGTATGGAGAACAGCAATAGATGGACGGACGCTGAAGTGCAGGCACTTGTAGCAAACGTAGCACTGCCAGTTGTTGTTGGAGATTCTTAGTCCTCCTTTCAATCGCTTTACGTATGCGTCAACTTTCCATGTCCATTATTGTGAAACCCGCGAGACACAACAAAAACACCGCTCCGATCACAGCGTCCTCCATCCTCCTGTTGTTAATGTTGTTTTTCTTTGTTTCCGTTGTTGAACGCCGTGCACAAATGACATCGCTGTCGACCGGTTCCTAGTACACACTGTCGGTGCGAATGCAACAGTACTATTTTAGTACTGGAAAATAGTTCGCGCAAAATCGTCCTAGTACTTCAGTACTGTCCATTTAGTTCTGGAACTAAAGCGGTGCGAAAGGCCCTATAATGAAAACACCAAGAGAAGCAAAATAGCACTGAGGGGTTTGCGCTCATGTGAATAACCTTTCGGCGCTGGCAACACGGCTTCTACTTTCCAGAATAATTTAATTTGGTGTGCTTTGTGACCACGTATAAAGGCTTCCCTTTGCCAAGCGGCAGGCCTGGCTGTGGCCATTGCATAACAGAGCCTGTAAAGAATAAAGGGAGAGCCGCTGGGGCCTGGAGATGGAGGGAGGGAAGACATGTGGGAACTGCTGCCTCCATTGGGCAGCTTTGTCTGGGGCCGATCACAGGCAGAGTCCCTCAGGCATTAGTGTAAGCATGCCTGACATTGCACTCATTCCTGAGTCACAAAAGCCTCACCAAAGAAACTACACTGGAGCAAGTGGACGAAGGAGATTGGATACTTGGGGAGTCACCTTAGGAAACCACGCAGTGGACAGTCCTTACAGCAAATAAGGACAATATGGCAATATTCGCTGTTTACCTGACTATTGTCTTGCCGAGGTGAAGCGCCCTTCCTACCACAAAGCCCCACTTGTAAACAACAGCACTAAAGACAATACCAGAAATATTATATAAAAAGACCTCTTTTGTGTTATTGAGATTAAACATCATGTTCTCAAAAGAATGTCAGGAATGAATTCTGAAATGTACGTAGACTTCTTTTTTGCACATCCAGCACTGTGAGGTTTGCCGCTCGAATTGCAGTCATGTGACATTTTTTCAAGACATGACAGAAAAGCATTACCACAGAATATTTTTTCAGCCTTTTTCGATGGAAGTCACACCCATCAAAGAATGATCAAAACTGTACAGATACATTCTAAATGACAGCTTACCAACAATCAAATCCACATGAAGAGGCAAATTATCTTCAGCATTCTGTTGTGCTTTTAGGACTTCAATTTATAACAAAAAAAGAACTAAATGCTAATATGCAGTTAAGAAGTGTGGGGCAGGTGCTGGACGATGGCCCTGTTCAGGGCTCCAAACCGCGACTAAAACGGTCGCATTTGCGACCAAAAATATTAAATTGCGAGTGAAGTTTTTGTTGAGGTTGCCACTGGTGACTATAATATTTAAAGGTTAGAACTTAAAAAATGTGCATGTAATGCTTTTTCCTGATTGTTTTGCGATCACATCTTTTGTTATGTTCGCGTATTAAACTGAGACGATGCGCATCAAAGTACCTCTGCAGCGCTGATGCACACCTGATAAACGCAGCTCAGTTGTGCAGCGTGAGAGAGAACGAAATTAAAGTGCAGAAAAGCAGTGCCTATTTCGTGCACAACATGAACAAACTACAACAGGTAAAGCTGTCAGCTGTGTGGATATTGGCAATATCTTTAACAATTCTCATTTATAATCATTACTAATATGGCTTCTTCTTATCAAGATCTTATGCTGCGTTCCAGGCAGGTTTTTGAGCCCGTAAGTCACGACTTCAAACCACGACTCACGACTTTGTAGCGTTCCAGGCAAGTCACGCCAAACTGCCTGAGCGCAAGGAATTGTGGTCGCTAGATGTAAACAAACTTCTAGAATAAACAGATTATTTTGTTATACAAGTATGTAATTTGCACTACCCCCTGTATAGGCTCTGTGCACAGCTGCAGTCTTGACAGAAAGGGGCAGCCATTGTTGTTTCACGGGCTATGTGACGTCAGAGCGCGGAACTGGGAGTACATCGATCTAGTACAAGTTCACGGGTGGGAAGTCACAGGTTTGACTGCCGTTCCAGTGCACTTTCACGGGTAGAAGGTTGGAAAAACACGTGTTATGGGTTGCCTGGAACGTGGCATTAGTCTATGCTGTGTTCTGTTAATGCGTAAACTTCCTTATTTATTATTAATCCTTCATTATTTGACGCACACTTGCCGTCCATTAATCGCAAAAAGCTTCGTTACTTTTTAACAAACAAAGTCAGCTTTAAAATTATTCAAAATTCATAACGAAATGAATAGTTTTGTTTTTGGCGCTATTTAATGCGGCAGGCACGATCGCTCAGTTCAAGCGGCAAGTGAACCCATTATATCTTTCTCTTTACTACTATAGTACATATAAACAGATTAACCTAGGCTATTTATAAAGAGCCCTAGTACAACTTACTGAAATGTCTCATGTAAAAGCCTCATTCAGTGTTTCAAACTGCGGAAAACGTGTAAAACGTGTAAATCTTGTAAACATTGCAACGTAATATAGGTACATTTACCTCAGAATAACCATTCGGTGTCCATAAGCTCATCAGTCAGCTAGAAAAATAACTATAAGACATAATTCAACATGATACAGATTTAACTCCTACAAAAAATTGCATTTTACTACCGGTAATTAAGAAAAATAGACTGAAAGTATGAAAGACATACACTCTTAAAAATAAAGGTGCTTAAAAGGTTCTTCACAGAACCAATTTTGGTTCCACAAAGAACCATTCAGTCAAAGGTTCTTTAAAGAACCATCTCTTTCTCAACTTTTTATAATGTTAAAGGTTCTTTATGAAACCATTTAGACAAAAATGTTCTTCTATGGCATCGTGAAGCACTTTTATTTTTAAGAGTGTATGACAATATTTACAGGATGTATATTGAGGAGGAGCTCAAACTACACTCAGTGGCCAAGTGATACTTGTACAGTCCATGATATTGGTACAGATTCTGTGTAATGAACAATGCGTGACAGTATATTTCAAGTTGGAAAAGACATTTAGTTCCCACTTTAAGTGAACCTTAGTTCCCAGGTCATCTACAAGATGGATTAAAATGCCGATAAAGTCAAGAAAAGATGAGACAAACACATGACAGTATGATTGAAATGTTAAAATGCAAAAAAAAAATATAATCTATAATATAAAATAAGTAGTAAAACACGTTATTCTGGGGCACATAAAAAAAAAATTTGGCACCTAAGTTTTTTTCTTATAGGAGCCAATGGCTCCTTACTTGATTTTTTTTGTCTGGAGCCCTGCCTGTTTCACAGAGGAGCTCCAGTGGTTTCTCAGGTGACTGAGCAGTGATTTCACACACTGATTCCAATTTTCACTACAAGCCGTCACCGTGCCTGAAAACCCCAAAACTTATGTTCACATGGTGCACAGCTGATGCTCAAACAAGGTGGTGGTGTAAAACTTCATGCCCATTAACAACTTCATTTCCTCTCAATATTTCATCTTTTTGAAGAATGCAAAAATCGATGAGCAATTATTTAGTATTAACTCAATTATTATATCAATCACAATTTGATTTTTGAGGTCGGACCATGCAGTACCTCTGATAAACAATGTAAATCATGTAAAGAACTACAGGAAATGTCCATAAATGCAAGTAGAATCAAAGCTGAAACTTCAAGAATTATGGATCAAACTTTCAGATTTCATGGTGAATTCTATTCTGCTCTAATGCTCTATGACCTTATTTACCCTTAAGAAATGGCTGTACTTCAATAAGAGTCAAGATCTGATTAAAAGTACCGACTCCGTCAGAATTTTTTTTATATATATATAAATTAGCTCAATATGATAAACTTGGTGTTAATTTTCCTCAAATGTAAATTTTTTAGTATCTGAAAATTTGCATCTGCAAGTCAACTTTTATACTTAAAGCCACAATATGTAATTTTCGCCGCTAGAGGGCACGTATTCAAAATAAACATATAAACAAAGGCGTACCTTGATGATGCCGTGACTGAGTGTGGAATCATGGGAGTTGTCGTTCTTCATCCTCACAGCCGATGCAATCCGGCGGGACTCGGGCAAGAAATCATAAAAGTTCATCATGTTCATGAATGAGCTAATGATTTGTTAAAGGGATAGTTCACCCAAAAATTCATGTTTAACTGCTTACCCCCAAGGCATCCAAGATGTAGGTGACATCGTTTCTTCAGTAGAACACATTTGATGATTTTTAACTCCAACCGTTTCAGTCTATCAGTCGTATAATGCATGGCAATGGTAACAAAATCTATGAGAGTAAAAAAAACGGCACAGAGACAAGTTCAAATTAAACCCTGCGGCTCGTTTGATTCGTTAAGACAAACTAAACGATCGGTTTGTGCCAGAAACCGGACAGTATTTATATCATTTTTTACCTCTAATACACCACTATGTCCAACTGTCACCAAGGTGTGTACGCGCTCTGGCGTAGTTGATATCCAGCCGAAGAGCAATCAAACATAACTTCAGCCGAGCAGGCTCAGAAGTTGGGAATACACTCCCGAATGAGTTCACGCGAGAGAAAGTAATCTTTTAGTTTTAAGCCGGTTTTAACAATCCGGATAAGCGCAAGTAAGTAACATTTTGATTAGCTGTCGTACCTACAAAGACTGTGCACTGTGTAAACAATGAGTAACGTATACGCGCGAGAGATCACTTCCGGCACTTGCGGGTCTTGCGTAACCTACGCCAGAGCGCGTACACACCTCATGCACCAGATGCTGTGCGCGCGCGTATAGTATATAAATACTGTTCGGTTTCTGGCACAACCGATCGTTTCGTGTCTTAGGACATCAAGGTGTCGTCACGAGCCGCAGGGTTTAATATGGATTTGTCTGTGCATGTTTTTTTTACTCTCATAGATTTTGTTACCATTGCCATGCATTATACGACTGCAACGGCTGCAGTTAAAAATCATCATATGTGTTCTACTGAAGAAACAAAGTCACCTACATCTTGGATGCCCTGGGGGTAAGCAGATAAACATCAAATTTTCATTTTTGGGTGAACTATCCCTTTAACGTAGTAGAATGAAGCAGGGTGAGGCTGAAAGCCGTCGAAGCGAAACGAGGCAGCTGAACGAGCGCGACACACGGCTCGAAAGCAGCGGAGCTTTTATTTTGCCACAGTCAGTCGACCTTTTCCGCTCCTTCCGGTCGTGCGTATGGGGGGGAAAAAAGCAGCGCTTTTTTATCATACTAGATACATTTGAAAGTTCTGTTATAACGCTACTCTGTGCGGTCGTCACCGGTCTAATAAAAAGCACAACATATTAAAGCGTCTTTGGTGTTTCCATGTTTCCTTTACAAAAAAAAAACTGGAAATCGAGGGGTTATGACGTCATTGGCAGGCGACACAATGACACTATGGACACACTTCGTGTCACTAGTTAAAATTGCTTATTTCTCTGGATTTAAACATTCTTCGAAACAAAATCTTACATATTGTGCCTTTAAATACTAAATATGATCAGCCCTTTCACTTTTTGGTGAAATAAAATAAAGGAATTAAAAAAGAGAAAAAGGTAAATGCATACATACATAGGGGTTTCAAAAAACAAAATGCAAGTAAATGTCTTCAAAACTGACCCCCAGACTAGACTAACCTGTTCTGGGAGAACAACAGTCAGTCTTGACAGAGATGCATTCAATAATAAAGTCCACAATGGGCAAGACTGTAATTAGTTTGCAATGCAAAATACAGTTAAATTAAACACTGTTTTAAAACGACAAATTTATTTTAAGTACAGACAGGAAAATTTAAAGCAGAAATAGGGTGCAATCAGAGGCATTAATAAAATAATAATATAGTGCATTAAAAACTCTGATGCTTGATTCACAAGTTTCACTGTGGATACACTTGTATTATTTTCAACTATTTTGAGTTGGCGATAGAACATGATAAGGAAAAGGGAGAGAAGAAAAGGAAGAGAATGTCATGAGACCAACTTTAACTCATGTCGCCCATATGAGCGCCCCAGTTCAACGTGTCGTCCTCACACGTCCACCTCAACATCTGCTGGATAACTCCTTTCCGCTCTCCTGACATGAAAATATAAGATTTCTCAGACTCTAATCAGCTTCACATTACAAAATCATGTCACATGACTTTGTTGAGGGGAGCCTTCAAGCAGTTTTCTTATCTAGATTCATTTCAAGCTACCCCATTCCTTCTCTTGAAAACGAGAGGAAAAGTGGAAGGAGGGCATCAAAGATGCTTTTGAGTGAAAATGAAATATGCAGAATGTAACACAAGAGCAAAGACTTTCAATTTGTGTGGGATTTTGCAGCGTCCATGACTAAGACAGCTTCTAAAGTGTCGTAATTTAAAGTGAGGTAGCTTCATTAACCAAAAAACAAAAGTCTGTCAGCATTTCCCCTCCAACCCTGTAACGAGTATTCTTGCCTTCTGGGGACCGAAAGAGGAGATGTGAACAAGGTGGGAACCAAACGGTTTCTGGTCCCCATTGACTTCCATGGTATTTTCCCACACTATGCAAGTCAGTGGGGACCACCACGGGTTTATTTACCCACACTTTCTTCAAAATGATCGTCTTTATATCTAGGGGAAAGAGAAATGGCATCCCCAGATGGAGGAACAAACTGAGGTGCAAAAAGGATACACAAGTCTTTCAGTGTGGGGGGGGGGACCGACCGCTAAAGAATTGAACAAAACGTAGATCACTCAGTAGAGAGAATCAGGAGGGTACGCAGACAGACGACAGAAAGGTAATGGAGGAGTAGGGATAGACAAGTACGAATGCACTTGTGACAAAGGAGCCCAAATGAGCAGGGCCAACACAATGAACCATAAATAGAGTGCGAACAATGACAGAACGCCTTTGAGGGGGTGCTCTACTTACCTCCATGGGGGGACACAAGTGACATACACAGTAAGAGAAACCATGTCACCTACCCTAAGGCAGCACCTCCCTCGTATTTAAGTTACACAAGGGCGTGCTAGGACGCGTGTGGAAAGGAGAGCTCTGGTGCTGACAGTGTGGTTTGCGCGGCGTGGGAAAATACAGACCTGACAAAGCACAGCCACACTGCTTTCCCAGGGCCCAACTAGCCATTCCATACATAGTTGCACATGGAACGCATTGGGAACTACAGTCCAATTCCTCTTCATTTGAACACCGGGTTACATAGCAACCACTATTAAAAACATAACGGGAAACAAGACATGCTTAAATGACTATACTCTTAGTAATGTATTTGCAGGTCTACAATATCTTAGGGATACTGCGAACGAACGGGGGGTAGAACTGGTTCCTCTTAGAGATCTACATTGTTCATGTTGCAATCCGAAAGACACCCGACAGAGGTCGATTGTTCAAAAAAAATGTGTTTTTGAAACACATTCTATCCTGGCCCTGTGCTAGTCCGCACTTACAGCTAGCCTAGATTTAGCAAACTAGCTAATGTGAAATTAAGATGGATGAACCAGGGTCAGGTTGCAACTGTTAATATCGTTTATAATGGACTGGAACATCGAATTAGCTTAAAGTTGTCAACAATGATAATCAGGGATCTAAATGTAAGCAAATAAGGCAATAGAAAGGCCAACGCAGCCTTAATACCACATACCATTCTAAAACGACACACCGCCAAGATGTGACCCTGGACCACAACCTCTGAAGTCGCTGCTGTGTAGTTTGAGCAATAGCCAAAAACATTGTATTGGTCCAAATGAGGGTTTTTCTTTTATTCAAAATACATGAGGATTCTACGGAAGAGCAGATATCCAGTGAAGGATATTTTGTAAATTTCCTACTGTAAATATATTAAAATTTCATTTTTGATTAGCAATATGCATTGCTAAGAACTTCATTTGGACAACCTTTCAAGCGGATTTGCTGCCAAGCAAAGTGTGATTTCATTTTTGGCACCCCTCAGATACCAGATTCTTCAAGATTGAGCGCGGCCCAAAGACGGGTCCGAGCCACACAACACACACAGCAACGGTCAACCAGCTAGTCTAGCAACGCATTTCAGATGATGTACAGATCTTAATTTCGAAAAATTGACGCTTATGGCTGGTTTTGTGGTCCTGCGTCACAAATAAGTAATTCCCAAAACTTAACTCAGTCATAATGGTTAATGGCTATCCCTCACCTTCTAAATAGTCTTATAATAGAACATTTACTGACACAGATAATTTTGTTCTCACAGCTTTCATAAAGACAACTCAGCATCTAAGGGAAGATTATAGGATGCTTATTAACATCACTCAGCTGGTTACATTTAATGTAAAGAGAAGTGTTATTCATTTTTATGAATTATATTCTTAATATTCTATATATCGTTAAACTTTTACATTATATTGCACATATATAGAATTTAATACAAAAAAAACAAATGTCTATTTTATACACACACACACATCAACAACAAGATTGTTAAATATAAATCCAACCAAACGAAGGCATTACACTGGAGATTTTTTCCAGGTGAATAGTTACTGATGTGCCATTCAGGAAAAGAACATATTATTTGCAGCTCATGTGATAGTAAATTGGCATGACAAGCCAAAAGAAGGAATAAACAACCAGCCATGTTACACTGTGTCAGCTCTAGACTGTGGAATGAAAACACTTCCATTCCTAACTGTGCAACTTCCCTCGCTTCTTAATCATCATCACTTCAATCTGAGCCCCCGCCCTCTACAACCAAACAATCATCAAACTTCAGCCAATAAAGCACGCAGCACCTCTCCCGGTCACTTTTACCTGTCTCTGGGGTCGATCCATGAAGTTTGTCGAGTGTTGTGGTCAATGTAAAAGACTCTGCCATCATAATCCCTGGCTTCCTCCCAGCCCGGGGGCAGCGGCAGCTCCGAGCTCTCTCGCCGCTTACAGCTGCTCACCCACGGCATAGCGCTGCTGGGACGGTAGGGGGGTCTGACCCCCTGCCTTTACTCCAACAACAAATATATCTCAGCTTTCTACTGCATTACAAATGTTTAACTCCCATCGACTCTCGGAAACAGAAAACTTCACGACGAAGAAACGAACGTGGGTCAAATGGACACAGGCAGTCCTGCATCCACCTTTTCCAAAAACTTTTGCTGCGCTCTCATGACTCTGTGTGTCGGTCCTCCATGTTTGACTCTATCTACCATCTTTCATTCCACACGGTCCATATTCGGGCAGGCACATTTGCATAATCACCGCCCCCAAATGCTTACGTATATGAAAGTAAGCCAATAATGGCGCTCGTATGATTTTGGGATTATTGTTGATGGAAAAGTCGGAGTGCAATTTTTATTATTGAATTAGTCTAGTAGAGTTAGTAGTAGCTCCTTAGTCAGTAATAGTATCTATAATACATAATCAATCCAACATCTTCCTCAACAGCATCGCGGTTTATCTCATTGCACGCATTTGCATGGATTTTTTGTATAAGACTGGTTTAGATTATAGTTAAGGACTAGTCCCCCGCGTCAGGATAAAGGGGTATTAAGAGAAAACATTTTTAAAGTAGCCTACTCCTATTTAAACATATTTCGCTTCGTGCAGATCCCACTGTTGCAGTGCTCCTGGCCCTGGACATATGTTTCGTTACAGGATGAGAAGTCCTGTTTTTTCGGCCTACTCACAGAAACTTACAACGCTTACATAGCCGTGAATCTAGTGTTCAATTCTCTTAATAGAAGACGGCCATCTAACGATGGAAAACCCTCTCCATATTGTTTTATCCTCTACATCTACATGAAGCATCAGCTATAGAGGAGCTGTAGTAAATTCAGGGGAGAGAGCGTCTCAAGTTGTAACGCTGCTCATGCCATCAGCGGTCTACACACACACGACACTGTCTTTATTTGGATTGTTGTTGCTTTCACTTGAATACTCATCCATAATTGGCCCTGCGTTTAACTTCCCCAAAATTACAAAATAAGTTACTTGAGTTTCTCCTGTACATTTGTCAATTAACATTTAATTGTCAGTGTAAATGATTTTCTCAGGTACTTGGACTGTTTGTTTTGAGATGATTGAATGTGATTTTTACTTTAATTATCTTCGTTTTCAATATCCCTGCATCTCGGCTGTGAACGGCAGAATCACAAAAATGAGCTCATTAAGCCACCTCCCTGGCTAAATACTGCATATGTTAATCATATTGGATGGTTAGAAATCCGTGTGGTTGTCCCCGGAATGAATGAATTAGTTAATTAATTAATGGAATGAAATGAACCTGTATTTTAAAGCCTATATTAAGTAAAGTACAAATTGTACTTTATTGTCTTACCATATACACATTTTAAAACCTTTACATTTGTTCATATAAATAATTAAATCAATAATTGTAATCCCCACATTGTATCTTTTCAGTTATCTAACCTATAGCATTCAATACTCACATCATAGATCAAGCCTCTGCCTTGCCCACTATTTCCTGTAGAATAACGTAAATCTAACTTTTGTTTTCCTACTTCTCATTTGTTTCCATTTCTCATCACACTATTTAAACACATTAAGCTACTGTACTCTGTGAACTTAAAAAGTTATAAACGGATGCACTTGCCTGTGTATGCTGTAGTTTAAACTCTGCCTACATTTTGTCAAACCAATTTAAATGTCATCAAAAATATAAATTCTGGAACAATCTATGAAAGATCAAGACATTAGGACACTGAAATACATTTATCAGATGTAGCTTTACAGCTCTATTACGGTTTTCATAAATAACCTTAACATCCATTTTCAACTTCTGCAGACATTTAAAGGAAATGTTCACCTAAAAATGTCAATTCTGCCATAATTATTGCACCCTCATGTTATTTCAAGTATCAATTTGTTTAATCTGAAACTCAAAAAGAGGAGTTTAGAAGAATGCAGATGCTATACCCTTTTTCATAAACGAATGGTGACCATGGACTTTCATATTCAATCAAAGAGAAAGATCATACAGTAGGTTTGGAATGAGAACTATTCTTTGACTATAGGAAAGTTTTTTTTTTAATTACATTTAATTAAGTAAAATCACAAAATCCAGTTCTGCCGGTCTGGTCAAATGTTGGATAAGGAACTGTAAATCAGACACATTTTCAGCAAATCTGAAAGTGTGGATATGTGTTAGTTCGGTTGTTGACGAGCCATTTACGTGTTTTGTGG
This sequence comes from Sinocyclocheilus anophthalmus, assembly GCA_018155175.1. Lineage (NCBI taxonomy): Eukaryota > Metazoa > Chordata > Actinopteri > Cypriniformes > Cyprinidae > Sinocyclocheilus > Sinocyclocheilus anophthalmus. The sequence continues at coordinate 52,139 of JADLZN010001405.1, forward strand.
ATAGCCACTGATGGCTCAAAACATGATTATGCCAATACGTGGCATTCTGTAAGTCTGTCTCAACCCAATCTCACACTGCAAAGCCATATCCAAACCACGAGCACGCCGTCAATGCTTCAGGTAACACGCTTTTCCTTGAATAACTGATAACAATATTTATGCATAGCATTATTGGTACGGACCAATTATCAAAGTACTCATGTCAGAAACAATGCATTCTGTCCAATGCCTTAGATGCACTGGATACTAAGTGTACAATGTCAAAACATTTTTTATTCATAGATCCCCCAGCGACTAAAATGATTTTGCAAGTGCATGTAAGACCGTTGTGAATAAACAAAAGGTATCTTGCGCAACTTTCCAATCAGAAAGGTTGGAAAGGAAAATTGTTCCACAGGTGACAGAAAAATATGGTGGGATCAAAACGTCTGAAGCTTCTTTGAAAATTTAAATCTTGAAATTAGCAGTAAACATTGTCACTGTTGGTAACTCCCGGGTTGACATGACATAACAACGCAAGGTTGGGGTTAAACTCCCAAGAATGCACCAACGGAGCAAAACATTTAAATCTTGAACATGCAGTGGAAGTTGCTTTAGATAAATGCTTCTGCCAAATACATAATTGTAAATAAATTGATTTATATGGAAATGTAGGATTCTGAACCATTTCTAGGACATCAAATAAGTAAATTGGTGACATTGACCTATACAGATGATCAGGTTGAATCACAAGATGCTCTCATTCTCAAATCATGCTGGATCAAGGAAATTAATCGTGAAATTTTATATACAAACTTGTGGAACATGTCAAATTCTCCGATTCATGTTCATTTTTGATTCAACTTCTCACTCCAGCAGTTTTGTTTATAATATAATTTGTAATGAAAACCAGTTAAAAAAGGAAATATGTCAAATAAAATAAAATAAAATAAAACATTCAATTCATTGAAAGGAAAATGAATTAATTAAAAGCAGACACGTTTTCCTTTCACCTCCACCGGCATTTTACTGATCCAATTAAACATAAAATAACCTACACAATCGCAGGCGTTTTACATCTTCGGGCAGGCATCAAAGATCCTCTGTTAGGTACACGTTGCATATTTGGTGTGCTCTCCTTTGCGTCAAAGAATGGACTGCCAGGCACTTAGCACAGCTTATCTCTCACCCATTCGTTCCTTGAAAAAAACTCTGTAAACAGTGAAAATGTTTCTTTCTCTTTTCCCCATTGCAACCACTACCGGTTGCGACGCAGTCAAACCAATAAAAATACAACAAGGTTTGTAAAACAAAATAGGGGTACGCTTGAAATGACAACAATCCGGATTTTAATGGCATCCTGTCTACAGTTTAATGACATCCCATTGCGTGGGTGTCCCTGCTGCAACAGTGTCTGAAGAAAGATCTTTCGCTCATCGCCTTGCTCTCATTCTCTCTCTAAAAAGGATCCTAGAGGGCAGGGCCTAAAGTTTGAGTGCCCTCTCTCCCCATGTGCACATTTCCTCTACCTCTTAAGCTCAGATGATGAGTGCCTCTTACTGAAGACCGACGGACTGTGAAGAACCTACAACTCTACAGTATCTGGATCCAAGGTGCTACTTCGGTTCTCACTCTCTCCTCTATTCATTTCGCATCCAGAGGAGGTTCTTGAGGTGCCAGCCAAACCTGAGGGCCAACGGACCCCAAGAGGTAACCATGACAAACCCATGCACGGTGTTTCTGGAACTGCTAGGGATGCTGATTGGGACGGGGGGCTGGTTTTGTTCACTGGCGGCCACCATCATGCCTCAGTGGTTGTCACTTTCTACTGAACTAATGGGCATGGAGAGCTACGAACAAGGGCTTTGGGAGGCTTGCGTGATTCAGGAGGTTGCTGGCACAGAGTGTCGCCCCTATGACACTATCCTAGGCCTCGAACCAAAGTTTATGCTGGCCCGAGTTCTGATGTGTGTTTCGGATGCCACATGTCTTCTCGGACTTCTCCTCGCCATCCCTGCCATGAGTCAGATCAACTGCTGTAAGAGTGAGGAGGGACGGAGGACCAAGCGAGGTTTGAAGATCTCACGGCTGGCGTGTTTTTATGCACATCGCGGTACATGTTGTTGCTTTCCCTTCCTCTCCAGACATTGCTCATGATATCGTAACAGTACCAGTAACTTCTGAGCGATATGAGTCCATACCTCACGTGGTGCCACGTTCAGAGTTCGGGGACGCGCTGTTCATCGGCTGGGCTGCAGGACTTCTTGACATTGTGGCAGCCATGCTGTTATTTGCCTCTTGCTCTGACTCAAGAGACAGTGAACCACATCTGGTGTATCACCGTCAAGGGCAGGAGATCAGGACTATCGATGGTTCGAGAAAACGCACTGAGTATGTTTGAGGTACATTTGTCGTAAAATTCCTATTAATATGGATGGGATTCGGGAAAAAAAAAACAAACTACTCTGTATGTTTTCCTTTTTTCTTTTTTTTTTTTTTCCTCTGGAAATGTTTATACTCACATTCAGTGTGTCAATCATACGCACCCAAGAAACAGTAAAGCATTATCATGATGCATTTATCCTTCAATATCTGAGTAGTCTATTTGATTATTTGTTTTCCGGTAAATGTATATTGAAAGTTACACAATATTTATTGCATCCGCTCTATAGAGATGTAGTGATTGAAAAAGTAACAAAAACATTTTTTGTTGCCATCTTGTGGAATTTTGATCACAAATAGTGCCATGCCTAATCAGTCATCATTATGTACATATACATAATATACAAATGATTATCATAATAACTAGTAAAAAAAGGGAAGTAGCGATGTTGTCTTCTCCCTTTCATATGGGTGCACATTTAGTACCGGTACATCTAGACACTCAATGCCACCGCAATTAACTACACGAGGCTTTCCACCATCAGAAGATGGTGTCCTGTAGGTGGGGGGCTGCATATCATCGGCTAGTCACATACAGCCAGAAATATATTAATTGGAGATGAAGCATTATGTTTCTTTTCTTTTTTTTTTCTTTTTTTTAACGGAATCACTAATGCACACTATGGCCAATGTAACCCGCTGATGGTTGTCAGTACCTACTGATTATTAAAAGTCAGTTAAGTAGGAATTATTCGGCAATATCATTGATAGCATGTTTGGCCGTCGTGACTGCTGGCTCGGTGCTAGCATTTCAGTGTGGGGAAGCGTTGTTACTACTTTTTACAAAAGTATGCCTTCAAATATTCGTTACTTCCAGAAAAAATCCTATTACGTTACTTAGTTTACGGATGGGGTTACGTTACGTTTTTGCTTACTTTTTTTGAATCTGGAGCAAGCTTGCTTTTTTTGTCTTGAACAATAAACAAGTAATATTGGGGTACACAACAAAACAATATAAAAAGCCTTTTCACACCAAAAGTGAATAAGCCTCAGGTTGAAGGGAAAGTACATTTATGTCCGTACAGAAGAAGACATTTCAACACACTTCAACAATAAAAAAAAACACACAAATGTTTGTCTAGAGTAATATTTGCTTATTAGTACGGTTGAACTGGATCATCAAAGGTCAAAGGCAAAAGACATTGGTTAATAGAATGGGATTAAATAAATTAAAGGATATTTGTGTTGTTTAACAGTAACATTAATTATTGCAGGTTGCGTCAGATTCTATAATTTCATTATTTTTTATTCCTTTTGAGGCATGTACCGTCACCAGCCTATTACGGTTTCATAAATAACTTAACAATCCATTTTCCAACTTCTGCAGACATGTTAATAGAAACTGGTCACCTACAAATGGCAATTCGGCCATATGTATTGCACCCTCCTGTTATGTCAGTATCAATTGTTTAAATCGAAATTCCAAAATAGGCTTTAGAGAATGCAGATGCGATACCCTTTTTCATAAACTGCATGGACCACGGACTTTCATATTCAACTCAAATAGAAAGATCCATACAGTAGGTTTGGAAGGAACTATTCTTGACTAAAGGAAATTTTTTGTGTGTGAGTGAGATTAATTAATATTCATATTTATTTTGGAACTACAGTAACATCTTCTGATTTCTCTCTACATGGGGACAGGAGAGCTGTCAATCCATAAATTGGAAAAAAAAAGTAACTAGCGTTACTTTACTAGTACTTAAAGGGGTCTATGATGCACGATTACAAATTTTTCCTTTCTCTTTGGATGTTACAAGCTTTTGTGCATAAAAATCTGTAAGTTGAAAACGAAAGCACTCAAAACCAAAGAGAATATCCTCATACATTAAAAAGGTTGGAGTCAACCACCCCTCCCTAACCACTGCTCGTTCTAACACAACCCCCCCACATGATCATACGTCACTATGTAGATTAAGATGTTTCATACTCCGCCCAAGGTTCACCGCAAAGGGGGAACACGCCCTGTAACTTTTTATGCTCAGGTGTAGTATTAGTCTCTTTTTGCGTCTGCTTTGCCCCCCGCCCCAGGCCCGTGAAAGCTGTGTAGTGGTGGGTGTGAAGCGAAGCTACTTTTGTTTGCTTCCAAAGAGGCGATATCGGCTTCGGTCAGGCCTGGAGCTTGATCCGTGCTGGTTGCTGAGGAAATATTACAACTTTGTGCTGTGGATCGCCGGGTCGGCTTTCACCGGGGACGAAGCGGAGTCCAGCCCAGGGTCATCACATGTGATTGCCGCAAGCCTCCTTCGTCGAATTCCCCCTGGCCTCTGCTCACTCTAGCCCTCCGGCCTTTCCTCACTCTAGCCCTCCGGCCGTTCCTCCCCCTAGCCCCCGGCCTCTGCTCACTCTAACCCGCCGTGTGTGATGTTGTGTTTCGTTGTGAAAGCGACACTACTTTGTTTGGCCTACCAAAAGTGGACACATTTAGAAATCAGTGGTTAAGTTGTATTTACAACACTGTTCCAGAACAGTTCACCCCAAATATGCAGAGGTTTCAGCAAACATTTTCTGGGAGGACTGTTTGCTGATCCGGTAGTAGTTAGTGTTCGGACTTAACACAGATGTAAGTAGTTTTTTATGAAAGCGAGTTTTCGTTGCACTGATGCAACCATGCCGTCGTTAATGGTTTTTTAATTGTTGTTTTGTCCGTCACTCCGGGACACGCAGCACAATATGGTGGGCGTAACATTCCTGTCACCAAAGCTACGTCTTAGGGCGATTCGGCCAATCATAAACGCAACTGGATAGCTGGCCCAATCCAGCACACCTTGCTTTTCACGAACGATAGTCTGAGGTACAAGAATCGTCTGACTCTTTTCAGAAATTGGGGCACTAGAGGAGACACACTATTCCAGTATGTGGAAAAATTATGTGTTTTTTAACCTTATACCATAAAACCCATAACTCATTCCCAACCAATAACACCAAATACAGATTCTTTTATGCAAGATCAACTGAACCCCGATAAGCACGATCGCATTACTGTAATGCGTTACCCCCAACACTGGTAGCGTTTAAATTCTAAGCAGGACTCTAACATTGAAGCCTCAGAAGGACTGGACGGACACATCATCACTAGGACGCCCATTGTTTGGGGATCATTGTTTGTAAACAGCAACTGGAAATCAACTGGTACTAACACAGAATACTGTCTATTTTAGTAAGAAATAAAAGATGCTTATATACACATATTTTATTATGCACTATTTACATAAAGTGAAAAACATTCAGTGACATTATAAAGTTTTAAAGCAATGATTTTACTTTTAAGCAATGATTACTTTGAAATGTGCTCTTATTTGAGATATAGTTTATTGATATAATTTATTTTACTAGTGTTACAGTTATCAGGCTAAATTAAATTCAGTATTATGATTTTTTTAAAATTATAAGTCTATAATGATACAGCTACATATAAACGTGACTTATACCAAAATAAGGCTGGTCGATTTATAGTAGTCTTGAGTTATGAACAAAAATATGAAAAAATTCCCCCATGGTCTCTCCTAGCTCACACTTCCTGCCTGTTTTTTTGTTTTTGTATTTAAAAGGATTGACATTTCAACACAAAGGGATAAAAAATGGTCAACACAATTCATTTATAAGGATTTTGTTTTCTTTTGATCATTTTCATTTCTTCCCCTAAAATAGTTTTTCAACAAATACAAAACGAAAATCCGCTCGTTGGTCACATAAGAGGTTTCAAGACCACATAAAAAGAAAAAAAATACAAAAAAAAAAAAACTACTTGGAGCACCAGATGAACAAACAAACACACAACGCCCATTCAATCAGGTAGCTAATGGCAGTATATAAATGCCTGCTTGAGTGTTATTGCGCTGATGGTGCCTCGACGCCTTCAGAATGGGAGACTAAGCTGTTCGTATTATGAAAGGCTTCTAACGACCGGGTCCTGCTGAGAGGCCACACAGGCCGCCGACCTCCCTCCTCTCCATCATTCTCTGATTTTAACCAGATTTTGCTTAGCCAGACAGGCAGTCACAGAATACTGCCCCAGATAGAGCTCAACCAAATAATCACATCACATGAAGATGACTGTTCTATTGAGAAGACAATTCTTTTAATTGGAAAGGTACCACATCCAGCACAACACGACAACAGACACTTACGCTTTAGCATAGCATGATTGAAAATGGTACTGGACAACCCATTCTCCGCACTTGAGGCCGCCACAATATAGGTGCCCCTGAACTCCTGGATGATATGGAATTTAGACTTAGATGTTTAGCTATTACCGCTCATTTCCAGCTTCAAGTCGGGAGGGGATGTACCCTGGGCTCTCAGAAAGGGGAAATGGTGTGTCTTCGACTTATTAGGAACAATGTCCTAATGCAGCTCACTGCAAACAATCGGGAGTGAAAGAAGCCGATAAACAAACACATGAAACTGAATTTTAAACATGCAGGATAAACACCATTCACAAACACTGTATTTGTTTATATATTTGTAAATCGTGATCTCATAATTTTCCTTTTAATAACTTTGTCTTCAGAGAACAATAAGCAAAACGAACACAAATATTCTTACTGCACTATTACTGGAAATGCAATCTATTGCATGCAAAGTCTGATTCTTTCAGTGAAAAGTAATCACATCACTCATGAAATAAATGCACAGGAAAATATGGGATACTAAAAGTTTTTTCAAAGCACATCAAAATTCCACATTGATACTCTTTATTTATTTATTTTTCATTCATTTCTTCAAAAGAATGTACTCTGTTTTTCTTTATATTTGATTGTAGTTGACAGTGTATTAGTTGACTTGTGTATTTCTTGTGAAGTTGTCAGCCCTGTTAAAATAATTTCCCCCTTTTTCAATTAACAAACAAATAAATAAATCTTCGCAGTCGTCATCCCAGGCTTGGAATTATGTTCCAAGAACTTGCAGTTGCATTTGAAAGAGAAAACGCAATTTAAACACATTATATACCTAACAGAATCTTTGAAATATTACAAACCTGTTTAAAATCACTTTATCAAACTGGAAAAGGTACCCGTTTCAAAGAAAGACCTTACAGTTTGTGTCCAAAGCGTGGCGTTTTAAGGCAGAACTAATGAAACCGGCAACCGATCAGTAAGACATATTGCTGTGACTAGCTAATATATATATATATAACTACACTCTCTATTAATATATATATACCACACACACACATATGCCTATAACTTAGCATACAAGCGTAGATACCTGCCTTGTGCATCATGTAGGTAATGAACACGCAACACTGAATCAAAAAAACTGCGTGCAGCAGATTTAGTAACAGACATGTAATAATACGTTCCTCAAGAAATTATGAATCATCAAGTCCTTAATTTGATTGTGTGAGCTCATTGTAGTTTTAACCCTTTACTGGGTTTGCTTTGCGAGCAAATGGATGAACAAACAGCCAGGTAAAGCCCTCTTTGTGTAGATAATCACAGGCTGCTCAGACTCAGACAGTGGCGATCCTAAAGAACTACAAGAAAGTCTAAATGCCAGGGTATCTCACAGGTGAAAATCTGACAACAAGGTGAAAAAAAATAATAAAAAATACTGCCACCAGCAGTGCTTGATCACGCAAACATGGAACACACATCAAGTGGGACACATGCACACCATCAAAGATCACTAACACCCCCTGCAGTACACACCCATAACCCAAAACTGCTCTCATTACTGTTGAAATTATGACAGTTTCCATAAGCCTATTGAGCGCATACTTACAATAATCATCGTGATTAAATACTTTTTGAATGCAATTGATTTTAGGACCAGACGTATTACATCAAGAGTGCTCCATCTAGCGATCTTCTATCTATCTATCTATCTATCTATCTATTTAATCTATCTATCTAATCTCTCGAGTCTCTCATCTCTATCTCTAGCCTCTCTCTCCTCAATTTTTTTCGCTCTCCGTCCTCTATATAATAACTCCTGTGCACACAAGCACCATAAATTGGTGGAAACTGGAATTGGAAAATGTGTTATTTATAATCATTATGACTCCAAATGTTCTATAAATTGGTAAAGATGGTTTTGACAGACACAATTGATGTCCACAAGCTAAATGACTGTACAGAGATATTCTTCATCTTTGGTTTTGATCTAATCTCATCTGTAATCAGTTTATAATCCATAAAGCAGTTCAACTTTAATTAAGGACATTAAAAAAACCAAAGGGACAATGTGCTACCTTTGGCCCTTTAGATTTTCCACGAAAAAAGTGAGATTTATACAATTTGGAGCAACTTGAGACAAAGTAAACGAGAAACTGTTCCTTCAAAAAATACAATAGTTAATGGAATTATTTTTATTCTACAACAAAGAAAATATTTTTTTTAATCTTAAAAAAACAAACAAAAAAACAGCGCTCTTTCAAGTACATTGTTTTATCTGTCAAATGCTGAACACTGATATGGGAATATTACTGTTCAGTGAACTCTGATATTGTTCATTGCCCTTTGTCTTTACTTTCTTATCACAGTATGTATGATCATATGAAAGTGTCTCATATGCTGCACAAACAGAATGGGGTTTTCAGCAAAGAAACTCTATTGTTTTGATATCCCTGTTCCATTCTACGACACACGCCGTTTGTGCTATGTCTGCCCAGGATACCTCAACAGACTGTTTTGTAAGCAGGTCATACTGGGAGATCCATAGAAACTTGTTTTAATATTCCACCACCATCCACCCCACTTTCGGGTCACACTGGACGAAAACGTGTTTTGGGGTGCTAAAGCTCTGCCCTCGAGCCTAACAATGCCTTCATCTCAGTATGGGGTCTGGGCTCTTCTCTGTCAGGATGTTTCTTTCACCTCTTTCTCAGAACAATGCATGTCAAATCGCCAATGGCCATGGGAGTACATCCTGGTAGACAAATGTGTTTTAGATGGTTAAATCATCAAAACTCTTAAAGGGACTTCGACAGACTAAGCCAACACAGAAAACAAAAGCACCTTTAATTGGCAAGAAATGGTTTCCCTTTATCAGAAGGATTAGGTTTTATAACAGAAGAAAATCATGTAATATCCAATGGGATTTGTCCAAATGAATGTTCAATTTTAACAAGATTAAATGTTGGCAAGTAACAAACTCAAAGCCCATGGGGGGTGTTGAAAAACACAGTAATAAGGGCAAGTATCAAGCTGTGAAATAACAGTAAAGTTCATTCCACTCATGGCAGGGGTTATTTCCTCTGAACTCACCTTGTCCCCGCTCTTAGTCAGCTAAATCATATCTTACATCAAATTCAAGATATTTTGCATTAATAGCTTTTAGTGGCAGATGAATGTATTGGTAAGTAGAGTCTAAACAACAATGCAAAATTGATCATATAGCACTACTCAAATTTTAATCAAATGAGATCCAAAGATCACTTTTACTTTAAAATAATAATTATATAAATTAGAATAACAAACGTACATGTTTACATTTTTTCTTTATACAAATACACACACTATTAAAGGTTTGGGGTCAGTAAGATGGTTTGGTTTGACAGAATTTGTACTTTATTCCAGCAAGGACACAGTCAACTTGATCGCAAGTGACAAGTAAAGTCTTCTACCATTGTTACACAAAGAAAATTATATGTCAAATTAATGCTGTTCTTTTGAGCTTTCTATTTGTTAAAGGATCCTAAAAAGAGTATTAATGTTTCCAAAACGTTTTTAAAATCTTTTAAGGATCATGTGACTCAAATTGGAGTAATGGCTGCTGAAAATATCAGCTCACCTCACCAAGAAATAAATGAAACCCTGAAATAAATTAAATTATATACTGGTTAATTGCTGCATTTTTATCTTCTTTTTTTTCATCAAATCATGCAGCTTTGGTGATCGTAAGGAAGTTCTTTCGAAAAAACCGTAAATCCTACTGCCCCCAACTTTTAAATGCATAGCTATACAACATACAGACATTTAGAGTGGAGACTCTTATAGCAGGAGTGTGCCCTCACATTATGTACAAGATAAGTACAACTTTACAATCCCAGTGTTAATATCGATCTCATAAAAACATATTACAATTTCGATACCAATAAATTGCCGAAGTGTTTTGCTTTATGCTGTTCATCTAAAAGACCAGTCCATCACTTTAAGTGATTACCTACTAAATTAACATCACATTCATTTAAATAAACGTATTTAGATATTTTGGTTTTGATCCAAGTTCTCTCCCCCCCTTCTCCTCAAACGAGAGTCGCACTATTTTAACAAATTGTGTTTAGGAGCCTTCCAAAGTCTAGGCAATTCGAGTGTGCACCTTATGAATGAAATCGTCTCTGATTCATACTTACTTCTTGGATTTGAATCTGTCCCCTTCATCTACTCGCTTAAACTCTCTTCTGTTACACCAAGAAAGCCTTCATCTCTTGGATTTTTGTCAAAATGTCCCGTTTCTCCACTCTTAGGCATCTTGGTTTTGGGATACCTGTAGCACAGTAAGAGTAGTCCACTTACAATGAGCATGCAAGCTGAACCCATCCCAATCCCAATCCCTGGACCCACTTCCTGTTTTACTGGAGCAGAAGGCAAGTAGAAGTCAGGCGGGAAGTCTATAGTGAGATTGGCCAGTACAGAATTCATATTCCAAAAGACGGGCACCAGCGAACACACTGCAGTTAGCCAGTACAAGGAACCCGCCATCACAAAGGTCAATCTGACATGCCCGCTGTCGACCCCAAAGATGGCATTTCTCACCGCATGTCCCGCCACCAGGTTTGCGATCACCCCCATGCCAACAGCAACCATGCAAAGTACCTGGGCAGCTGCTATTTCTGGTGGAGTGAATGAATCTGTAAGGCTGATGCTTTTGCAGATCTCAGCCGAGTCCAAAATGTGGCTGTTGAAACAGACCCGCCACACTCCCACCCAGGCCAATCCTCCCGTGATGACTGTCTGATTGTCCACGTACCATATCCTCCAGTCGTTCACCCCAGAAACGGAGGCTGTCATTATCCATCCTACAAACCCAAGCACCAGACCCGCAAACTGTAGATGGACTGACTGGGCAAGGTAAGCCATTGCTAAAACTGACACCAGGTGGTGATGAGTATTTCCTCAGGTTTGCACACTGTCCTTCAGGAGCATGGCTACATCACAGTCATACCAATTAAAGAAAGTAAAAAAAAAAGCTATTTTAACCTCAAAAGTAAGTTATTGAAACATTTTGCATAAAAAACTAATTCTATACACCAAGGACACCCAAATATGATGATCCCCTTCTGAAGGACCCCATTCCTAAAATATAGAGGCCACTAGTACCAGTCAAAAGTTTGAGGTCAGTAAGCTTCTTTTTTTTTTTAAGAATGATTTTATTCAGCAATTAGTTTGATTAAAAGTGACAGTAAATACTTTTACATTGTTACAAAATATACATTTAAAAAATGCTGTTCTTTCGGCGGTCTTTCTATCACATGTGATTTTCCACAAAAAACACAGTACAACTGTGTTCAACACGGGGTGATAAGAAAAATGTTTTCACAGCATAGGAGAATTGATTTTTCTGGAATCTGAAGAATTATGTGATGATAGGAGTAAATACCTGACCTGGAACATTGATACTTTTTTATATACGTGCCTGAAAAAGCTTTTTTAAACTTATTACAAACTACCTGTTTTTAGCTGTAGTTTGTCTAAAAAAACAAGAAAAAAAAATGCGCAGGGCCTTCGACAGATAAAAAAAAATTCATTAAATTTTGTTTTAATCTTAACCGAACCGTCTAAAAAAAAAAAAAAACGACGATCTGTCGAAACCTTCAATGGGTAGTTTCACAACACAATTGTTCATGTAAAGTACATTTAATAACATGTGTTGGATTAAAAATAGTGAGACTAAACATTCGATAGAAATAGCCACACACATGGTAAAGAATGCATTTAAAATACATAAACTTATACCACCTACCAACATTCAAAAATGATCTACAGAAAACTAGTTTATAAAAAACATAAAAGAAAAAAAACTAAAACAACCTGACATTTACACTAACACTCTTTTATATTATTTTAAAATATTTATATCCAGTAAATTAAATAGCAGCCAAAAAAAAAAAAAACTCGAAAAGAAACTAACAACAAATTAAATGCCCAAAAATAGAGAGCGTAAAAATATATGGGAAAATATTTAACATTCTGTTTTTAAAAGGCTTTTTTCTGGTTGTAAAGCATCAAGAAAAAGAACGATCTGTGCCAGGGCGGTCGAGAGTAAATTGACAATAGATCAAGATTTGTGACCAGTCATCAAAAAGCAAAAGATAAGGAATGGATGTCAATAAATTAGCTTTTTACGAAATTTCTATGGACCCACACCCTCTTGGACTTTTTTTATGAGCTTTGTATCTTTAATGATCTTACAGAAAGAGAAGACCAGGAAAATACAGGAGAAAGCAGGGGAATGGACAGACAGGGGGAAATGACGCAGACCGGATTGAAACCTGCATCAAGCCTTCTTGACAGTTCACAAAACAAGTAAATGGTTTATCGGATATATAAAGTCTTCTTTGGACACAAAATCAAGGCAGCATACATTTTCAAACTGACGAAAATCTTTCACATGTCACACACAGATCGATTTTTGCCAAGGAGGAAACGGGACACTATGTTGAAGGTCAAGCACAGGCTATGCTTTGAGACAACCAACACAAAAGAAGGGACAAGAACGAGAAGAAGGCGTATATCTTCCTGCCTTGCTCCTGCACCACCTGGTGCCGGACTGTTTCCGGATAAGCCTGAAAGTCCATTTACAATAATCAGTTTCTTCACGCACAGGAAAAGGAAATGGCAAAAAAGTCAAAAGAGCCTGGAAAATTAGTTCTCCTTCCTTACACTCTTGTCCAACACAAGCAAAACTACCCGCCACCCCCACACCCCACCACCCAGCATCAAAACAGCAAAAGCCCCATAATCAATAAATAATCAAATAAAATCATTGCTCTTTTGTTGGTTTTGATTGCTTCGATTGTGCTCATTTGTAAGTCGCTTTGGATAAAAGCAATCTATAGCCTAGACTTCATGCTAATGTACGCATAAAATGTAAAATAAATAGTTCCCACATAATGTACACCTTTGTACTCCCGTGGCCGTCTGTTACTTCTCTGCTTCGCCTAATTTATGGCTGTAAAGTGTATTAAGAGCATTCAGTTGTTCTATTATATGACCTTTTCACTATTTCCAGAAGTTTCTCCAGCTCTTGTTATCAGCAATTTTAACTTTATAGTCAACGTTTGTGTAAAGATTGAAAATGTATATATACATACTTCGTAATGTCACTAAATAATCCACAACAAACTCCTGCTTACCTGTGAAATGTTCTGAGCTCTAAAGCATCTTCTAAACTGTAAATCGCTTCATCTTAAATACAGAGCTCCTCGCCTCTGCCGCTCATACCAAACTAGCGGAAATGACAACTTTGCGAAGTGACAAGTACAAGTCAAACACAACTGTGGTTAATGATTAATGTAGCATATTCAATAAATGGACAAGAGAGGGCGGGGAGGACCAATGCTAAACAACGAAAAGTTACTCCGCACTGGATCTCTGAATTACCTCAGTTACCTTGTCTATTGCTTCGGCCTTTCCAGATGGCCATCTGAATATAACGTATAGGCCTAGTTCGGGCTCCTAGTTGAGTTGTTGGAAAATACGTATAGTTGCTTTGTGGAATATTCGTTGAGAACGTCCCTACAGTGTTCGTGTATTCACATAACGTACAGTAACGTGTTATTTGCGTAGTTTTATCTAAAGTTGTATCTGTAAACACAAGCAGCTCACATCTGCGTAAAAGGCAGGTATTAGGGGACTATACTTTAATATCATATTTCAAATGATCAATAAAATCTGACAATGGCATCATTTTTTTTGTTATATCCTCCTGACAACCAGCTATGGAGTTTTGTCCTCTGTAGAGGACATTGTTTTTTTTTGCGATTTCTCTGAGACCTTACATGCCCCAGTTGTAAGTCTGGATGTCCTGTACAGAGCACATTCAGGGCTTTTCAGAGATACAACATGTTTGGATGTTTTACCATGATCACTCGCTCTCCTTGGGCTTTAGAAATGGCTGATATTAATTTAGGGATCAAATTCAGCACACTTGTGGAAATATGACAATATATTGTAATGATCATTTAAAGCGGAATAATTTTCCAATTGTTTGTCATAAATCAACATCTCAGGAAAATGTTATGGGGTTTCAAATCAAAATATGACTTTCTGTTACGAAACAGGACTTTCATACATGTCCACTGTAGAGGACACCAGGACTAAAAGCATGTTTATTACACATTTTGGGAGACACAACAAATGAATAAGGAAAGAAATTATATTTCAATATGCCTATGAAATATTATATATTATTAGCCATTACTCCCATTATCATTTCTTTTCATTACATGTCGCCCCAAAAACAAATGAATATGCAAATTACATACATTTTATAGATACATTGTACTAGATAATGGGACAACCCGTTTATGTGCATTATACGCATGTTGCATAAGGCAAAATGGTATATCAAATCATTCTGTTATATCGAAGTAGAGAATCATTTTTATACAAAGATTGGTATAAAACGCTCAAAATGATTGTGTGATTTAAAACAGAAAGACACGCCCTGTTTTTTTTCCTTTATTTCATGGGTTTCCCCCCCTAAAATTCATGTCTTTTTATTTATTTTAAAAACAGGACTTTTTAAAGTCTTGGTGTCCTCTACAGAGGACATAGCATAACATATGGATAAAATACCATTTTTCTAAAATGTTATTTTTCCATTTTTTCCTTATGCTCTAAACAATGTAATGACATGAAAAAATACTTTTTTTTCTTCTGGTAGGTCAGGAGGATATCACGCTGAAGACCTGTATTTTCTTCACGCTGCTCCAGCTAAACTATCAAAAAGCAGTTGATTTATTTTTATTTCATTACTGTTTTCAGATTTTAAAATGTTTGTAATTTTATGTAGAAATATATTGAATATTGGCAATATAAAGGCTACACACATATGCCATACTATTATGCAAGTTGTGCCATTATTTTGCTCTACCCGCTATCGGGTCAGTTTTACATGTCAAAGTCTCTTTCCTGAAAGGCCAAGGCTAGCTTTAGTTAAATATTAGGCGATCAGAGCTATTCAGATGAAAACAATGATTGCACAGAGAATCGAGAAATAAAGGGATTGAATCAAGTAATACAATTTTAAATTGTTTACTGATACAAATAATGTTGTAGGAACATGCCACTATAATAACACTAAAACATCATTCCTTTGATCTGGATTGTGGAAAAACTCCATGTAATTAAAGTTCAACACCTAAAAAAAAAGAAACTAATCATGCTATATTTAAAATGATGTACACTTACATAAGCGGAACAGTCATATTAAAAAGTATTTTACCTCACAGATTACCAGACACTTTTGTTTGTAGAATAAATTAATCTTGATTGACAAATACATGTGCTATTTCTACAATGTTATCGGAAACAATGAATAGTAGTAATAGTAATGTATATAGTATATAGTAATGGTGAGCATCCTGAGCTGTCGCATGAAAGACAGGAATTCATTGCATGCTCTAAAAGCCCTCCAAAATAATGTCACTGGTAAAGCAGCTAAAAATCACATATTTGTGGAATTTGAGCAGTTATATTTTGGCTACGTTCAACTCGACAATCAAGACAGACATGCTGTCTTTTCTACGCAATGCATCTTTTAAGAAAAACACTTGTGTGACAGTGAAATATAATAATTAAGAGGAATAATGTCAAATGCAATACACTCATGATGCTGCTTTTCATTAGCTATCTGCAATATTGTCACTACTTAATATATTACATGCCGTGTAAGATGTAAGTTGTATATGATGCTCTTTTTCCCTCTTGAATAAATTCATTTTGAATCTGTTCTGACCCCATAAAACATCAAACTACAAATATCTTACAGAACAAATTATAAATGACACATACACATGACTTGGGAGTAAAAGGCAGCTGGTATTTTATAGACAAGCATTGGATCCTTAGTGAAATAATATTTTAGAGTTTATGCAAGTCTAGATTCTTTAAACAGCGGAAAATACTTACAGTCAATCCTAATGCTGATGTTACAATGCATTGTATGGTGAAATACATCTATAAAAAGCGCGCAGACTAAAGCGGTAGTTTGCTTGGCTAAAATAAAGTGAAAGAGTACAATTCTAGCCTATTCTAGTTATATACAAAGATTCAAAAGGCTAAAATAAATTACTAAAAATATAATTGATTTACTTTTAACATGACCAGGATAGTGACACGTCAATTGAAATAATGCACCATCAAAAAGTCACTTTCGGAAGTTAATTACAATCGCCTGGAGTAAATAGAAATACAGCTTAGATGTGCAAAGCTTTATGCCACCGGGATTTGGGTGTATGTTTGAATCACAAGTGTTTGTATTGGCATTCAGGCATAGACATTTTGAGGTGTCTTTCATTGCCCTCTAGTGGTTACAAAGATACAGCACAGTGAGTGAGCAAGACATACTGTACAGAGTGTCAAGTTTTGAGAGCACATTGGGCCAAAAAGGGTATGATCTATTTAACCAGATGTGAGAAAAAATTAAAAGCTTCTTTTAAAATTATTATTATTTCACCATATAATTCTACGGGTTGTGTATCGTTGAAAGGTCATGAAAGTATAAGATCAGCTGACAGGTGATTTGGTCAAATCACGATCTAAAAGTGCCCAGCACTTTCAGGGTCTTCATGAGTCTTGCCAAACTGCTGTCTGCCGGGGCAGACAAGGAGCAGAATGCAGTTCCATTGGCAGGAAATGGACCACATTAAGGACTGCTTTGGAACCCTGTTATTTAGGGCGACGTCAAGCGAGTTGCTGTGGATCACTGCATGAACTGTTTTTTAAGTCCTCAGTTGCTTGTCCTCTGGTCCATTGGGAGACTGTCCATCAGACACTTGAGCTGCTCCTCCCCCAGTTTGATCTTGTCCTCGAGCTTGCGTTGCTCTATAATAAGGGCGGATTTCATCTTCACAAAGTGCTCATAGTCAGCCATATTCTCCTCTGACAGGTAGCTGGCCAGGATGTCGTAGACCACCCGTTCTCTCCTGTCAAGATTCTCCTTCAGCTCCTTGGCATCCTCATGTTGACGGATCAGAAGTTTGCGTTTCTCTGTCAGTGTACGCTGCAGAAGGAAAATGAACGTTTTCAATCCAAATCAAGTTGTTGTCCAATTGGAATTAAGATTTTTTTCTCTCTCTTATGCTCACCAGGCTGCATATATTTGATACTGTAAAAACAGTACAAAACATTATTATTTCATTTCTGAAGGATCACGTGACGCTGAAGACTGCAGTAATGGCTGCTGGAAATTCAGCTTTGCAATCACAGGAATAAATTACATTTTAAAATATATTAAAACAGAAAACAGTTCATTTTACAATGTAATATTATTTCACAATATTACAGTTTTTACTGCATTTTTGATTACATAAATGCAGCCTTTGTGAGCATAAGAGACTTTTTTTCTTTGTGGGGGGGGGGGGCAAACATTCAACAATTGGCAACCCTTTATATAAAGACAGTTTAAATCATTAATAATGATTATTATCTATTTATACTCATAATTCACCCTCTCTCTCTCTATACATACAATTATATAAAACTTTTTGTATTTGTGAAAACCTGTATTTGAACTGCAAATCATGTTTTTACAGTCATTTTATGGTTTAATATGTTATCATAGACATTGCCCTACCCCACTCATACAGTATTTATTTTATTTGTGCACGTCCTAAAAAGCCTTTAATTTTATTTTAAAAAATCCTACAGATAACCTGTAAATTATTTTTCTTTCTTTCTTAATTAATCATTTTTATTTTTATTTTATAATGTATACACTTTATGTTGGCTATTTATATAATGCAATGTTATATCCACACAGGTGGTTTTTAATAGCACAAAAACATCTGATTTAAATGAAGAACTCAACTATGTGAGTAAACATGTCATTTACCACAGTTGGTAAAGTGCTGGAAAAGCTTGAAAATGCGCCTTGAAAATGCTTGAAAACTGCTGGAATTTGACTTTGGAAAAGGTGCAAGAACCCTGCATGGTACTCACTTACTACCATTTTACATAGTACCAATTTAAGGATCTCAGGACTGAGATTATAAGGAAACCGTAAAAGATAGTGGAAGAAAAAACGGGATCTGGAAGTGGTTTGGTCTGTGTCAGCAGTAGTATTGTACTTGTAGGTTAATGTAGTTTTACAGTCTTCATAAAATTCTGTTCTTTTTTAGACAATTTTTTTGTGCTTTTTCATCAATCCTCCACAACATCAATCTCAAATGCTTTCCTAAGTCCCTCTTCTTCAGTCTCACCCTCTCCTCCAGTGAAGCGTCTTCCTCCAGGCTGTTCAGGGCATTCTCTACTCTAGCCAAGCGTCCAGACAGAGACAGCAGAAGATTGACCACTTTATCGAGATCTCCAACGAACATACGGAACTTTTCAAGTTCATTAGGCTTGCAGACACCCTGTACGATGGCCTCCACATCCTCCCCAAGAG
Organism: Sinocyclocheilus anophthalmus; assembly: GCA_018155175.1. Classification (NCBI taxonomy): domain Eukaryota; kingdom Metazoa; phylum Chordata; class Actinopteri; order Cypriniformes; family Cyprinidae; genus Sinocyclocheilus; species Sinocyclocheilus anophthalmus. Next base: position 71,117 of record JADLZN010001405.1, read on the forward strand.
CGTTGTTGTCCTGCACATCCTCCTGAAGACTCTCCTGAGCTTCCCTCAGCACCTGCAACTTCTTGCTGAGACTGTCAATCAAATCATGCTGCAAAGAGAAAGATAAACATGGACAAAGTCATTTGATACAACGGACTAATAAGAAGTATCTGACTGTATCACACAGATGTGTTGCTACAGCATGTTAGTACCTTCTTGCTGGCAAGATCACTTTCATTGTCCTCCTCCAGCTCCTCCTCGGAGTTGTGTTCCACACTCTGTTCCTGCATGTCCTTCATCTTAATCAGCAGCTCTGCTTTGGGTGCAGATGTACTGTAGTAGGTTGAATTACTCACTAAAGCAGTGGCTGCCACCAGGCTTTCCTCCTCTTTCCTGAGAACCCACAGATGACTTTTATGAGAAACATAAATTGTTCATAACATAAACAATTGATCCAAACACCACAGAATTACTTGTGACATTATTAAAAACAAACAAACAAAAACAGTAGCTACGTTTACATGGACACTTTTTGCTTCCATCGGAATTAATTCATTCTGATTGACGAATCCGAATGTAGTGTTTACATGAGCGCTAAATAAAGTGATCAGGTTGATAAGCACATTTATATGTCACAAGCTTCTGATCAGATTTAATCTTTTGACATGGGCACACGCTGTTGTCGCATACGGTTTTAAAAAGTAAAACTTAATATTTATCTACTTCGGTTCCTAATTAGGCGATGACCAGCACATGAACTGTTGTGCTGTGCTGCTTACTTTTACTGCTTTATAAAGTGCCCCTTCCCGCACCCAAAACCAGTCGTCTGTTGATGAGAGTCTTAAACAAGGACTGGTTGATGTTGTTCTGCTCCACTTCACAGACGCTGAGTGAAAGCAGAAATTTAGAATGACGGGACACTCGTTTATTACACTTTATTCACCAGGAAGAACAGCTCATTCCGCGCGGCATACGTCATTACGCTGTTTTTATGTCACGGCACATGCGCAGTACTTTACAGTTTCGGTTTTCAATCCGAACAAATGTTTGCATCTCCTCTCGCTCGGATTACAAAAGGAATAAACCAACCCTTACAATCCGACGATCGAACTTTTTAAATCGCTATCTGGTGTTCAATTCAATCGATTGACGTGGTTACATGTGACTTTTTTAGTCCGATTGTGCTTCTAGTCCTATTACGATCGGATTATTAGGGTCCATGTAAACGCACCTAATGAGGTGAGGCGGAGTTAGCCGTTTGCCCAAACCATGGGTACAGGGGAGAGTTTAGAATAATATTTTTTTGCTATTCTGTTTCAGTGACTTCAATTTACACATAGTCCTGCCAGATTGCTATATGAGTTTTAGTGCCCAGATTGCAACAAGAAAAATAAAACCCGCTTAATATAACGTAATTGAAGAACAAGTAGAATTGGGACAGGCACATTCATATTCCTATACGCTTTCTCAAGATTTTTTTATTTTTTGTTTTACTGGAACCACATGGGTAGGGCCCAATAGCAACCCTGACCTACTGATTAAAAAATAAATAAATGGAACATCAGACACCCAAGTTCAATCTTCCTACTCAATTAAGTTCGCAATTAAGGGGAAATTCTCATAATAATGAAATACAAATTTGGCAAACTGAAGTAGGAAATAGGATTACAGAAAGTTTATAAGAAAAAAAAAAAAAAAAAAAAAAAAAAATAAAAAACTGACTTCTTCTCACACAGAAGTTGCGAGGAGAGAGCTGTTTAGGTGCAGCTTTCCTGCGCTGTTGGGCCTCCTCCAGTAGCTGCTCTCCCTGAGGGAAAATCCCCTCCATCAGATCCATGGTGGTCTTCAGCTTACTCTGGTCTAAAATGTCCACTAGGGACTTGTCCTTGTCCATTATGTCTCTAGCCAGCTCCTTTCTTTTCTCGTCATCATCTGACTGCGAGAGATGTGAAGACACTCCGTTGCTGCTTTGATCTGATGAAGGGGCCGTCTGCAGGCCATGTAACGTATAAGATACTGGGGTCATGTTGGTTTGTGGACCCTGGTCTTTCAGAGGCCCCATATCTGCTTCTCTCAGACCAGGCCCCTGGTCCTTTTGCCTGGTGTAAGTACAGAACAGAGAGTATGACTGATCCGGGTTCCCCAAACTCTGAAGAGGAGTTACTCCAGGTCCTTGAGAGCTGACAGGGGTCTCGATGGGCAGGTCGAGATATTGTCGACTTTCTTTTTCAGTGTCACTCTCGAAGTGAACAATCTTAATGGGAACTTTCTTCACTGACGTGTTCTCATCTGTAACCCTATCCATCCTGGTAAAAAACAACAACAACAACAACAATGAAAATAGAAATATTATTCTGGTGAATTAAAGAAATGGAACATAAGGAAAACTGGGAAACAAGGCAAAAGAATAAACACAATAAGGGCAGGCAAAACAATTTTCATGGGTATAATCTGTGTGGAAAAACATGAAACTTGATCTTTTACTTCAGGCTAGTAGGCTTTGCATACAGGAAAATGTCAGCTCCTGTGACCAAATCCATGCATATATTTAAGAATCATACAACTATATCACTGAAACCCTCCTGTCCAGTTCAAACCTTGGTTTTCTCCAAGCTTTTGATGGCTACAAACTGTAAGACTACTAAAAAGTTCCCATATTCCAGCAAAAACAAAGCCCCAGAAATTATATTCTTCAACAGTCTTTAGTTGAGGGTGGGGAGGTATCTCTCTTATGACTGATCTGAAGAACTGCAGTACACACAGGCAATCTGCAGCAAGGACACATGAATAAGCCCCTTGTATGTGCATGAATACAATAAAGAGACAGTCAGAGAAGCACTGTCATTAAATTACTGGGCTGTACGGAGAGTTTCCAGTGATGGTTTTAAGGAGCCCAACTGTGGTTTGCCAGTGGAAATCTCCCTGAATTCCAGCACAGACCTGAAAAAATTCCTGAACGGCAGAATTTAACTCTAAATACAGAAAGTCTTACCTTCCAGGAGCATCATCCTGTATGGAGACAGAGACAGGGGGCTTGTCAGTCAGCCTCTGGGGAGCAAACTGGGGCGAGGGTGAACGCTGCCCCTCCATGGTGGGCTGGGTCGGGCCAGTGGTTTGTTGGGTGGGCAGGACAGCTGGAGGAGGAGGAGGTGGAAAGGGAGGAGGCACAAGCTCTTCTTGTAGCTCCTCCTCCCTGGTTGGCCCTTTGCTGTGCTCTGAACCCTTCCAGGGAACAGAGACTGAAAGAGGGGCGGAACTTTGATTGTTGATAGGAGAAAGTGAGGCCAAGACTTCTCCTTGTGATCCAGGCTGGACCTCCTGAAATTTGCTAAGAGGAGGAGGAGTGCCCTCAGGGCATTTGTACTTCTCCAGATGGGGCAAGAGAACAGAGATCTTGTTTTTGGAGAGGGCTGAAGATTCACTGCGAGTGCTATGGTCAGAGAAATGCAGTGCAGTTTTATGATGACTGGATGGAGGATCTAAAGCCTTTTTCTCCAGGTCTTCAGTCAAAGCCAAAGGAGGTGCTTCTGGTTTCTCCTTGCATATGAGTTCACTGTATCCTTTTTCATGTAACCTAAGAAAACAAAGGAGAAATGCTTTGAAGTAAAATTCTCAATCCACCAATGCACGCAACCAATGAAGATTTATCAAAGACCCAGACTCTGAATTTATTTTGTCCTTTTTGGTGCACAAAGCCTCACTGTGTTCAGCGTAAATCGATAGGCAGGCACACATTTCTCCCACATTTCACCATCTCTCCATGGTAACTCCCAGGCTGGCTGTCATACCCAGCATATTTCTGTTCCCACAAGCCTGTCATGCTGTGAAGAATGAATGATCTTTCCCCTGCAGCAACTGGCAAGGAGAATGCATTTCCCTTCGTAATCTCGATTGTTTCCATTTATGTTTTACTCTCTTCCTTGTCTACTCAGATTTATGGAGGCCAGGGAGGGATAAGGTGGCTATTGTGTGAATATTTTATAGAAAATTTCTTGGGAAAGAGAAAATTCACTAATATTACAACAACCTATGAAAGTAACTTTTAGTAAGATATTAAAATGTATTTCTTTTTCAGGCTTGGCAAGCCACCTATTACAGATGTCTATTAGAGATGGGTGGTCTGACGGTATATATTTATACCATGCGACATTAGAAATGTGTCAACTGATAGAGATTCTACTGTACAATTATTTTGGTGATGCCTCCCACAGTCAATATGTGCAAATGAATTATACCAATTTAAAAATCTACCGAACTGCACAGAAACACAGGATACTGAATTACCTGCTGGATGTATAGAACCAGTGGCTGTGCTCCAAAGAAAGAGACATAAAGAGATTAAAGAAGAGTAAAGAAAAGCAAATAAGTAGTGAGTAGCTGTAGAATGGATAGTCGTTATACTTCAGTTAAAAGTCTGTGGTCTGTAAGATTTTTACAAAAAAAAAAAAAAAAAGAAAAGAAATGTTTTAACTGAGTGTCTTATGCTCACCTAGGCTTTATTTATTCAATCAAAAATACAGCATACCAGTAATACACACACACACACACACACACACACACATATGTGTGTGTGTGTGTGTGTGTGTGTGTGTGTGTGTGACGTGTGTATATATATATATATAAAAACTTCAAATTACAATTTTCCATTTTATTTTAAAATGTAATTTATTCCTGTGATGGCAAAGCTGAATTTACAGTAGCCAATAATCCAGTCTTGAGTGTCTCCTGATTCAGAAATCACTGTAATATGCTAATTTAGTGCTTAAGAAACATTTCGCATTATCAATGTTGAAAACAGTTGTGCTGCTTAATATTTTTGTAAATATATGAATATAAATATAAATTTAATGCATCCTTGCTGATTTAAAATATTAATTTTGAAAAGTAAAAAAAAAAAATCTTACTGACCTAAAACTTTTGAAGGGTAGTGTACAAAAGGAAGACAAAAGGCAAAGTGCAGAAAAACGAATGAAGAAAATGTCAGATGCAGAAATAAAGAGTATGAACTTTTAGAGTCATTCTCAATGTTATATGATACATGCTTTCATTGCAGAAGTCATTAGTATAGTATGCATGCATGGGTAACATTCAAGTAGGATGCAGGTTCTTTCTGATACTATAGTGTCTAACACATGCATTTGATCTCAACATGAACTGGCATGCAGAACGTCTCCTCTGTAATACCATGTAAGCTTTTGTCCACAACACCCCACCTATAATCAAACATCAGTCTCTTTCCAACTTCCCTTGTTCGATAAAGTTCATATGACAAAAATTCTACCAGTACCAGTCAAACGTCTAATGGAGAGACATACCAAACATCTCTCCACGTGGATAAGCAACTCTATATTTTCAGTTTACTAAGCATTTTACATGCAAACACTGACCTGCATTCGCCAATTAAGTAAAAACAGAATGAAGCCAAGAAAAGTATCAACTGATAACTAAAAACTAAGAAAACACCTCTTACAATGAATCTTACAGACTCAGGATGACTCAAACTTCCCCAGAAAGACTGAAAAGTCCATAATCCAGGTACTCATGCTGCTGCTGTCCATATGAAGTCCATAATCCAGGTACTCATGCTGCTGTCCATATAAAGTTGCTATAAAACAACTAAATAGCAATCCTTGCATTAAATATGAAACTTGACTGTATGAGAAGCAGTGCTCACCTCTGATGATTGGGAGTTCTCATCTCAGCGACAGGTGCTTCCTGTAGCCCTGGACATATGTAGTCTCACCTGGGTGGGGCTAAAATGCTTGTAGCTCAATTTAAATGTTTCCAACTGGATTTAGTCCACACTAGCTGTACTTATAAAAGTCAAGAGTTGCAAAGAGGTTTTCTAACATTAGAAGTCTGTCAATATCACTTACTGAAGTGAAGAATCCTTTCAGCTAGAACTTTTCAGCTAGGACATTAGATATTTATAATTGAGTTGTGCATGTTTGCACACAATTAAAATGACTGGGTGGGAGACAGGAAGACTGACATTTAAACAACGATTTCTAAGAAATCTCATAGCGCTATGAAGTGAAGATGCAGGTCTATGGTATAATTCATAGTTGCTCTCTACAGCACCTTAATTACAAGCAAGAATCAAGACAAAACCTTTCATAGGGGGCAATTTACAAGGCTTTAGATGATGGATGTTTGGCGATAACATGCTTATTCAAGTTTGCCACTCCTTACGTCTACACATAGAAGTCTAAGAGAATGACCCAGGAAAGCCAAGGATGATAATTTTATAAAAATGAAAATGTTAGATAAATATTAAGATAAATTAAGATAAATAGGTAGGTCATATGTTACACACACAACTGGGAGCTGTTTGTGACACTGGAAAATGATCTTGTCACTGTTGTTTTGAAAGAAAGAGTCAAATTAGTGGCAATGTAAACTAACTGAAACTTTAATTTGCATCTCAAACATTGAGAGCACATATTCAATTTGATCTGAATCACACTATTGGAGCCCCACCCAAGACGTTTGCATGTAAATGGAATAACATCCCAGCCGTCAATCCCTTATCCTAACACCGCATCTTCAAAAGACACCGTTTCTTTCATTTTGTGTTTTCTAGATTATAAATGAAAGAAGTGAGAGGTAAAGTAAGTGAGGATCAATTTAACATGTTTCACAGGCTAGACATGAAAATACATGATTTCAAAACTTGCTAAGGTAACTGGAGGTCATTTCATGCCCATTGAACCATACTTTCAGGATGTAAGTTCTCCAACAGTAGAACTGTAAAACTTTAGCTTCACAAAGTTTACGCTACTTTCTTTCTGTGCCAGCTTGATACATTATTCAAGCACAAAATATACAAACAAGCCTTCTATTCTTCATCCAGAAGGTTTTAAAATTCAGAATGTTCAGCATTACGAATTGGATTAAGCATTGAAGTTTCTCCATAGCACGAGTACAGGGCTTCCATTTATGATTCTTTCAGGGTAAAATGCAATACCTACTAGATTACAAGCACATGCAGAGTAAAACTTGAATTAAATCCCATCTTTGCAAAGTTTTACAACTTTAAAATATTGAAATGGGGCAAAATCTTTTTAAAAAGCCCTTTACAGAAGTAGGAAGAGCACAATTTTAATTTAGGTTGCTATTTTACTCTTTGGCCTTATTATGAATGGACTTATTGGACACTTCTTACGTCATACTCACATGCCTACACCTCAAAACCATCTCGTTGAAACAAAGCCCAGTCAGTAAGGATAGCAGTGCTGTCACAGCTGGGCTAAATCCCAAGGCTGCAAGGACCATAAAGAGTCTACTGTTTGTCTTTGACCCAATGAGGGCTGACTGATGGACCAGCTGTGGATTTCTGTATGCAACAAGTTCAAGATCAGAGCCATTAGCACTGAAATAGTTTCACTGACACACCGACAGAGTCTCAGCCAGGACTGTTGGCACTGGTATCATTTCCATTACAAAGGGAAGAGTTGTCTGATTTAGTTTCAAACATGCCCAGGAGTATCATGATAATCATAACAAAAATAAATTACTTTAAAAGTGCAGAGTGATATTCAATAAGCACATTCAAATTATGTATTATCTTTTTACTCTTTAAAACAACTTGCAAGGCAATGGAAAAATAGCAATACAGCACTCACCTTGTACTATTCTTATCCTGTTCGCAGAGATTTGTCTCAGGTTTGGAATAGTCAGCTGACTTCTTTTCTTGAACTGGAAGTTTCTGGGAGGAATATAATACATATAAAACTTAACTTCCTCGTTCAGGTATTAACATATCTCAACTACTGTTTACTTCGGCTAGTTTGAGACTATTGTTTTTTGTAATTATGGTCTTATTCGGTTGACATGATTGTGATCTTACTTGCAACTTTCCTGGTCTGAGGGTGTGACTTTTTGTACTTAGTTTAATGTTTGACTAAGTTCTGGCCTTTATATTGCTATCATTGCTATTCACTGGGGATATAAAGTATATGAGACTCATGTCACTTTTGATTTATGATGGTTTCTAAATAAAAACAGTACATGTTTTGAAAACAGTTTACACCAATTAGAACAATAGCAATGAAATTAAATCACTGAAAACTGAGAAACTTAATTAAATATGAAATAACCAACCTGCCCATAGAAGTCAGCAGAAGGGGAGGATCTAGATCTTTCATGCACACAGGTGGGTTTACTCGGTCTCTCATTCCCTGTATCAAGGATGTTATCAGTGGAGTGATATCGTCCAGATACCCTTGGTTCGGCTGCTTTCCTCTGGATGTTCCATTTGGCCTCATACTCCGCAAAGGTGCCAAGTCGCTGTTGTTCTAGCATGGCTTGCTGGTTCACCGAGTGAGGGCCATCCTGACCTTCGTTAAGGTGGTGTTCTATGGGGGTTGAGCTTTCACTGTTACTCTGCCCTGCTGTGTCACTCCTTGCAGAATAATGCATGCCTCCAGACTTGGACAGTCTCGTGTCTTCAGATATCTGCAGGTTTTGCTTTGGCATAGGTTTAGGGAAAGCTGGTTTCCCCGCTGCCTCAAATAATCTGTGCCGATTTTCTAAGGGTGCAGCATTATCAGGCACACTGGAGCGCTCATTAGCTCCTACTTCATGAATATTATCTGGCTCAGAAAAAGACCGAACTTTCTTTTCTGCAGAAAATCGTTTGCGGCTACCAATGCGAAGCACCTGATTACTCCCTGAGGTGGGTTTGCCAGGTGGGACCTCGGAGACACCTGGAAGCGGAGGTGTGTCTTTCCGAGTGGGACCCTCAGTACCAGGATGCTCAAACAAGACTGGCTCAAGGTCTTTTCTCCTAAAGGATGTAGCCTGGAGGACTCTGGCCTGGGCTTCTTTCAGATGGTCTTTATAAGAGCTGGAAAAGCAGCCATCCGAGGAGGGAGAAGAAGTTGCAGTGGTCTTCCAGACAGCAGGATCTTCTACAGCTTCAACCGGACTTTCTAAAGTGGCTGCGCTTCGACTCTTTTGAAGCTGGGCTCTCCTCATCTGGATCTCGTTGCGCAAGGTGGTGGCAAATCGGTCACTTCGTCTTGCATGTTTGCCACTCTGACTGTCAAGGGCTTCCTGTTGTGCACTTCCACTGTTGATCTCCTCTTGACAGTCCTCCATGTCATTGTGCTCTTGGGCCAGAGAATAAAGCATAGGTGTTTTCTGGGGACATATCTTTGACTCGCTTTTAGTTGGAAAGGGTTGTTGTGAGTACTCTTTAAGATGGAGATGAACAGCACTTCTCCTGTGCTCGGGTTTCTTACTGGGGGGATAACTACCAGAATGCTCATCTGAGCTAGACACATGGTGTTGCTTTTGGCTCATCATTCTGCGATGATAGATGTCAATTTGTTTGAAGGAGACATTATTGTCTTTATGATCTGTATCATGGTGCTGTGACTGAGGTGGGAAATAGCGGTCTTTTGCTCCTCCTTGTGAACCTATGGACATCCTGTCCTGTCCACTGTGTGACATTTCCGAGACTGAAGAAGCTTTAGAGTCATCAACTCTCACTAAAGAAGCCTGGGACATTCCCTGAGCGATATGATGAGAGGTAACTCCAACGTGACTGGACAGTGATGCAGCTGGCCTTCTAGTTTGATTGTGGCTATTGAGTTGCATGTGGTTGTTTGTGGACAGCTCCTGCATACTGCTAAAGTAGCCACTGAATGGAGGTTTCAGTGCTGGTATTGTCCTAGTTTGAGCGTGGAAAGTGCCCTCATCGCTGTACTGCCGTGGATGGTATGGAACATGGGCATAGGATTGATGTCTATCTCTGACATCTGTCGTTGATAGGGAGTATGTCTTGTCTGATGACATATGGTGTGGATACTGATGATGGGCATCGGATGAAATGTAGGGATTTGAGGAATCATTTTTGGATGGCAGGTTATAATCGCGTCGACCCTCAAGACCTGTCTCGTTGACTTGGTGAGACCTCTGCATGCTTTCATGAGTTTCTCCTGCCTTTTGCAATGCTTTTACCTGAGGCTTTAACTGGGCATGAACACCAAGGCCCTCAGAGGAGCCTGTGATCAAACCCTTCTCATGTACCTTGGTAGCTGCAAAACTATCACTGCGTGTCGGTGGAGTGGGAGGTGGAGTGGAGGATACCATGTTTTTCTTCACATCTGGGACATGCCAGACAGGTCCAACACTAACTCTTCCAGAGCTTGAATGCCGAGTGCCTGGCTGTTCTTCAGCTTTTGGGATCTCATGGCTAACGGAATTTGAGAGATGCTGCAAGTATCCAAGCCTCTCATCTTGTCGTACCCCATTGCTTAGGCTTTGGCTATGTCTGCCATTGCTGTGCCTGCCACTTGAGTCCCACTGATTAATTTTGTACAGCATGTTCTCAGTGGAAGCAGTGTTAATTTTGGACAGTGTGTAATCTGGGGTTCCTGAGCTTGTAGAAAAGGAGCTGTATGCAGAGTCTCGTTTACCACCACCCAAATGTTCAGTGCTGTTATTATTGGACTTGCTTGGGGAAAGACGGCCAGGTGGACAGGGATGAGAGGATCTATCAATCTAAGGACTGATTCGGGCGAGGGTACTACAGCAGCAAAGGGAAAAAAACTAGAGAGCATTAAGCTGATCGGAACACTAGGCATCGCCTGAACTGTTGCTGGCTCGGTGCCACGCTGAGAGTCAGAAGAGAATGACTAGGCTCACACTCTTACATATGCTAAGAAAAACAAACATTTAAAGAGTGTTTAGGCTGTATGAACAAATGCAACTGCAGTAAGCCATATGAATAGCTTCTGCCATTCAATATATATTCGAAAATGAAAAATAGAGTCCTTCATTCCTAAATCTTTACTGAAAGACGCAATATAGACAAAAACAAATTATTTGCTGTCTCTCCAATTACCTTGCATCATTTCTTGTTTGCCAGACTGGTGAGGGTGTGGACTGGTTTTTGGCTTCTGAATGGCTCTCGTTGAACTTGGTGGCATGCCAGGAGTGAGGTCTGCTCATGGGTTCATTTCTCCTGTGGGCAGCAAACGGGAAAGAGAGAAGGATAGAGAAAGAGGTAGAGCAGAGGAGGAAAGATTAGAAAACAAGGCAATAAAATGTTGTTTTGTGAAAAGCTGCAAAACGAATGGCAAACACAGATCACCAAGCAGCACTACAACAATTCTGAAGGAAAGGAGAGTGTCAAAACACGGTAGATGATTATGGAAGAAGTGTAATGATCATGGCATGAGATAGAGAAGCAGCCTGTGAGCATGCCAATCTTGCAGTCATTCACTATCAACACAGAGTTTTTCAACCGTCAAGCACTAACAAAGGCAAAGCCTAACAAAAACCTACAAACACCAAGTTAAATATCTGTAAACCACAAGTCCACACTCTCAACACTCATATAACAGCAACATACCCTTTAAATCGGTTCTTTCTGGGATGCATGAAGTGAAATAAACATAATATATAATTGTTACTGAAAGTGCCACAACAATTAAACAGAGCCTCTTAAAAGAAGTCACATACATTGTCCTTATGACATTATCAGCAGTTCAGTCCACACACACATATATATAGGATGCATTGTCAAAGGATGCATTGCCAAAGGTTGCGGGTTCGAGTCTCGTACTGGCAGGGATTGTAGGTGGGGGGAGTGAATGTACAGCGCTCTCTCCCACCTTCAATACCACGACTGAGGTGCCCTTGAGCAAGGCACCGAACCCCCAACTGCTCCCCGGGCGCCGCAGCAAAAAATGGCTGCCCACTGCTCCGGGTGTGTGTTCACGGTGTGTGTGTGATCACTGCTGTGTGTGTGCACTTTGGATGGGTAAATGCAGAGCACTAATTCCTAGTATGGGTCACCATACTTGGCCACAAGTCACTTCACACCTTTTTTCACTTTTTTTAAAACAATGAACTATTGAACAAGGTTCCCACACCTTACAATAAATTTCCAAACTGGATAAGGATTTATAAAATGATTTTATTGAGACTGCACTCATACAGAGCAATTTCTAGCAAATAAATATTTTAGAAAATTTGAATTCATTATGAATTAAAAAATAATGCCTGGAAATCACAATTATAAAATTCCCTAATATTTTCAAGTTTTTCATGATTGTGGGAACCTTGATTAAGAAATGTAGAGGATATGCAGGGTGGAAAACTAATAGATGGAAATTTGAACTTCTGATGGATGATATCACAAGGCCATGGAGGGAATATGATTGTAGATCATTATGACTTGACTGGGTGGTAACAGGATTAGAAGTGAGTTTTCTTGTGGATACATTGATACCATACCTCATGGAACTTCGCAAAATCTTCGTGAGAAAGCTCCGGGCCATATGCACGTCGCTCTCTGATGGCATTTTCTGTGCTACAATATCCACCATTTTCATCTTCCTGAAGGGAGTTAAAAGGGGGAGGGACACATATAGTCGGAATCTCTGAGTTCAGTAAAGTTTGACAGGGACTCTAGTGCTGAATTCCAAATGGAGACAAGAAAAGTCATCTCTGTGATGGGAAAATACAGACATACTAGCTAGCATGGGCCACAACACTGTCTGTAATTAGTCAAGCATTATATGCAAGAACACAAACACAAATATAGCCTTGCGTAAAAAACATAACCAATTCAGACAAAACAACCACAAAATGTTATATTTAAGATTACTGTATGAAAAATACACTGGAAAAACACAGACAGTCCACATAAATGAAACCTGTGTTTTTAATGGTTATGCCTATGAGTTCAGAAGCACATGCACGCAAAGACTTTAGCCATAAGTCCATTCAGATAAACAGTGCCAGCACTGAGGCAGGATTTATAAAGGACAAAATCTTAAAACGAAACAAAACAGTAGTCTCTCTCTCTCCTTATGCCTATAACATATTGACCAGAGATCTGCAACTTACAACCGCTTAGTGTGAATAGTGGACATAGGGAGACATCTTGTGGTTGAGGTTTAACACTACCACTACATGTGACAAAATTTATGCCACAAAAAGAGTGAGAAAAAGTTAAAAAATAAAATATTTCAAACTCTTTCTAGGATCGGTGAATGTCATGTTTTAAGACTGCCTGCCACTTCTTTTACATCAACGAGTTTAGCACGAAACATTCCTCAGCATGTTGCCCAACATATCCTCAAACTAAAGAGTCCACCCACACCTGACCTGTGACCTTTAAGTTTTGAGAGTCAAAACATTCCTGCCGTTTCTGAAATTCAGTCGTTTGGTTTAGTGATAGAATTGTAAAAACAGAAATCCATCTCCTTGAATTTCCAACAGTCTAAAACCCAAGCTTGTGCAACTCTCCATTAGACCGAAGGCGTTAGAACAACAGTCAAAGACATGCAGTGCTACTCCATTAGGAGTGCCAGTCACCCTCTAGCCAATAAACAGTAATAGACATTCTTTGAAATACTAGGAAAATAAAAACTATGACTCCAGAATAAGAACTATGACTATCCTTGACTCCAAAACATTTGCTTAAAACACCATTGGCTACCAAAGCTGTTGTTGTCTAAAACAAGATGTACATGTAACGTCCTTGTCACAGGTTTAAAAGATGGTGGAAGAGATTAAACAGCAAATTATGGACAAAGTGGCCCAAAAGACACCCTTTGCTTTCGCTCAATGCTGCTCTCTTTTCCTGTGTAAAATTTTCAAGTGTGTATGTGCTCGCCACACATGGTGCTAGCTATTCAGATGCTAATTACATTCTCTCCATTAGACGTATTGTCAGGGCTACAGCTGGTCTAGTGCAGATATGCCAGTGGTCCGAATCAGTGGCGCCCAGGCGGAAAAGAGGCCAAGGAGGGGGGTTCAGAGGGGAAAGTCCCCCACCAAAGTTTTCAGAACAAGGCATGTTCAAAAACAAACAAATCACTTCTGAAAAGACAACAACCAATCCAAAGCCTGATGCAAATCATTCAGCTTGGGTAAAGAGTTAACATCCAAATCTTATTCACAGGATGATCCAACATGAAAAAAAGGGTTCCAAAGACACCTACATGAAAGATTAGCAAGCTTTTGAAAAGGAAAAAAGCTACTGTTTACTAATATAAGTGTTAGGATCTGCTGCAGTGTTTGAAAACCATCAAAGGTTGATTTTGGTTTGCCAAGATAAATGCAACCGGTTTCATGAGGTCTATCTACTCGTTTACACATGGCCCGAGTCGTCTGAGGGGCAAGCTGCACCAAAGCTTAGATGTCACAAACAGTAAAATAAGACAAGACTAAACAGATGCCAAGATAAAAGCAAAGGAACAACAACAGGTGTGAGACAAAGACAGCAGACGAAAACAGACAGCAAAACGTAAACTTCTAAACTCACCAAACAATCCTTCAAGCAACCAAGTTTGCCAAACAGGTCCCTAAAAGAGCAGACCTGAGACGCTTTGACGGATGAAATGGTACTGAGAGTCCGGGTTTGCTCCAGTGGACTCCCCAGGCAGCGCATTCCACATTCACATCAAAGACAGGCCAGGACAAAGGGCCCTCCATAGACGGCCAGTCCCGGACCGCAGCGTGAGTCTTTTCAACCATCCACTTCTTCCATATGAAAGACTACAGAAAAAGGTAGCCTTGAGGAGCCCCATGTAGAGAGCTGATCATACGAGCCTTAGCACATACACTCTCATATCGACTTCCAATGCCTGTGTGACTGTTGCAGTCAGGGCAGATCTCTTCAGGGATTATGGTGATTTTACCCCGGGAAGGAAGGGGGGAGGGAATGAGGAGGGGGCTGTTGCCATAGCCAGTCTCCTTGAAGCAATCTAGCAACTTCTGTTTCCCTATTGGCTCAGGGATTGTATGCTAATGAGCAGTCGAGAGGGCCAAATGTTCTCACTGAACCCCTCTTGTGCAGCGGTCCTCTGTTTCTTCTATTACTATGGCAACAGGTTGATTTTTGCAGTCTTAAGTGCACTGGTTTGTGAAGTGGAGCGAAACCAAAGAAAAAGATAATAATAGAATACAATTTTAAAAGAAAAAGTCATTTTATTTTAAACCATGATCAGATGAGAAAAACATTTATTTCCATAAACTGATCAATCCAACACTGAATATTCAGTAGTGGCTCTGGACTACACAACACTAGAGTTTACTATTGAGGCGCCCTACTCACTGACGGCACTAGACGTCACCATGACCACTGACCTCAAGCCATAACCCTCCCAACCCCCGAAACGGATCATGTGACCAGTAGATCACTCCAGGTCTGACAAAAGCCATCTGGGTAAAACAAGTTTAGAGATCTCAAATAATCAACCTGTTCGCTTTGTAAACCAGATCTCTCAAGAGTGAAGCTTGGCTGTGATTGGAGCTTGACCTACAAAGTTTCGTGCTTAATTAAAACTTTTCTTGGCATCAAAACAAGTGGTCTGGTGACAGGCAAGAAGATTACAGAATTGTTTTGGCCTATGCCTGATGGGCGGGCTTTAACAAAATCTTTCACAATGATCTATTGTGAACCGAACTTCTCATCCGTGCATTCCAGACAGGAGGCCATTCCTAGGCACTAACGCTCTCATAAACATTGCATTTTTCTTGCTGCCTCAAAAAGGTAAAGCAGGCAAAAAGATTTGTAAGCTTGTACACATTTGTAAAGCTCTTATATTAGAGAGAAACCCCATTCTAAAACCATCCTGTCAGCTGTTGTTATTCAAAGAGACAAGAGTAAGTGTTTAAGGAGAGATATTCAGTGGAATGTCCAACAAGATCTTATCTGATCCATCTGGCTTTGCTCCATCTAATGGAAATCGCAATTTGTTCAATGTAATATTGAACAAAAAGGGATACTGCTAGAGTTTTGGCTGCATTGGAGTCAGTTATTCATCTGGCTGTGGAGTGTCTGCACAAAGCCCTTCTTCAGAACGCATCTCAATCAGCCTGCTAATACAGGGCCAGGAGAGGCCAACCGTGGGGTGCCTGTAATGACAGGTACATTCCTGAGCTGCATGTCATACCAGCCAAAGAACCAATAGCAGTCTAGTCCTCTGCTGGGTTCACAACTGCGTCTCTTTTGTTTGGATGTACAGTACTAAGACGTATCAGCATAAAGCATTTCTTAAAGGGTCATGAAACCTCAGACTACTTTTTGTGAGATTTTAGCAGAGGTGTTTGTGTTGCACATCATAGAAGACAATGTTAGCATCCGATAATTTTAACTGTTGGAGAAAACTGGTTAATTTTTTTGTGCTATTTTCATCTTCCGGGTTTGAAATCTACATCGTGTTGACGTCACAATTTGTGATGTGGCAATGGACTATAGTACATCGATTAGTGCGTCGGTGCTAGTAAATTTTCATGTGACCTTAATGTTTCTTTAGCCATGAGAAACGCTTCGCTTACTTATCACAAAGCGGTGTTGAATTTCCTATGACAGACGTTTCAGACTGTGAGATGACCTCGTGCACATTAACTGAGCGAAACGTTCATGGATCGAAGAGGAGTGTTTGTTTTTGCTTTGTAATAAGAGTTCGGCACAAACGCGACTCATTCACTTGGTGAGCATAACCATTTTTACAGCTCTGTGACGCAACCGGTCAAAAGGCTTATATACACGCCACAGAATATGCCTTAAAAGTTCTCAGAGGTGCAACACGTTCATATATATGTTTTCGATGCAGAGTGCAAATGGCTGTGCATTTATTTATGTTTTTAACTTAAGGGAGCAAAATTAAACTGTCTGAACGCGAAGCTGTGTGTGTTGTCTGTCTCCCCTCTTCCCCCTCCTCCGCTCCGCTGTGCACCACGCCCACTTTTTTAACGGTTTTTTTAAAACTGTGGTGAGAACTAACCAGCAGGCCTGGACTGGCCATCGGGAGCACCGGGAGAATTCCCGGTTGCCTGGCGGCTGATTTGGCCCGCTGCCCAGTTTTTTTTTTGTTTTGTTATTATTATTAGAGATATTGGGGAAAATTAAGAATAGGGAAAGGGAACTGAAGGTGCAGTGCAAGAGAGAACCTTTTATTATTTTCCACGTCCCCAGACTAAGGATTTAGAACTTTTTATGTGATGGCCATACAAATAATAGGGTTGTCTGTGGTTTCAGAAATTGTTGTGGATGTATAGGCTATATACAAAAAAAGAGGCCAAAATAGCACCTTTTGGGGTACAACAGCTTGTCGCTGGAGCAGTACTCCTAAAAATGCATTTGTTCATTTTTTACCCCTAATAGGCCTACACGTTAGTACCTTAAGGGTACAAATTACTACTCTAAGGTAGTGCTGGGCCGTATACCGGTTCATACCGATACCGTTGATTCTTTTTTGTTATGTAATAAATTTTTTAAATACCGCATACTGTTGCAAGGACTCACCTTGGCCAATGACCATTCCACAATGTCGCTTAAACTACGTTCGGAACGCGACACTGTTTGAAGGGGTCCCTTTTCATTGTTGCACTGTGGTGAGGGAACAGCTGTATGTGTTACTAAGCGTGAAAGTTCCGAAACTGAAGCTGTAGAACTAATAGAACGTGATGAAGAAGAACTCATCCACAATATCCACATTGACCGCCACAAATATCCACCGCCCCCTGCCATCAGCTCCCGCATCTCACACACACACACACACGAGCGCGAATTTAGCACTAGATTTAGCAACTTTCAGACTTTTTTAGCTGCTTTTTTCCATAGAATAATCATACTGACAAACCTAGCGACTTTTTGGATAAACCTTAGCTATGGTTCAGTTGTAAGATTTCGCCAGTGCTGTCCCGCGAATGTGAGGTCTGGCTTTCCCGGAGAAGTGTCGCCTCTCTCGGCATCTGTTCTGTGCAGTGAGCGGCAGAGAAGCAGCGCATTCAGTTGGCCGCACCGCAGCCGACTCGTCAATAAATGAGTACAAAACAGCGTTTCCAAGTACCTGTCGCTTACTGATTGTTTGGAATTATAAATATGAGCGTAGTTCGTCTGTTAATATCACATGCACTTTTTTTTGTTTGTTGTTTTTTTTAGTTTGTTACTCAGATGCAGGCAGGGACGTAATTTCCACTGGGGACAGGGGGAACATGTCCACCCCCATGAATCACGTTTGTGTCCCCCCCACTTTAAAATTCGTTTGTTATGATTTTTTTAACCGCACGCCATCATCGCCACGGAGGAGCAGGACCGAGCAGGACACAGAGAAATTGAGTCCTCACATTATTTAAACATATTCAACACATTAATGTGGCCCCCAATTCCCCACACAGTTTTGACTTTATAAAATGAATTATCTCAATTCTTGGATCGCCCCTATTAAACAATAAGAGAAGAAACATATGGTTCGTATAGAAAGAAGGAGGGGGGGAAAACATAGTTTAGTACCTACTATTCTTTCTGCAGATTGATCATTACACTCATTATTTCCTGGATTTTGTATCACCATAATCCCTAAATGAATGTACATGCAGGAAATGGGATTCAAATCGAAAACATTTTCCCCCATTTTGTGTCTCCCTCACTTCTCAAACCAAAGTTACACCCTTGGATGCAGGCAGTGCGCTGCATGAGACAAAAAAGTAATATAGCCAAAACAACCACATAGCCGCTCTTTAGTGTAGATGCATGTTGATTTTATCAGACGATACCGCGATTATAAATGAGAGTGACTCCTAGTTAACATGTATTAAAAGGGGTCGTGTTTAGTCACTATTTAGTTTGGTATTTTTTTGACAATATTCACTCATTAAAATAGGGCACTCTAAGTCAATATACTGCAGTATTTCCTCTCTCAATCAGTAGAAAATATGGTTAACACCCGTTCATGCATGAAAAAAAAAAATACTGTCATGTACCGTGAAACCGGTATAATTTTGAAAATTTTTGGTCATACCGCGATTAAGGATGCCCTTAGTCTAACCTCAGCTAACAGTGTAAGAAGCAAGAAGTGCGCACAGTAATCAGACTTAGGTGACCAAAGGACTCTAAAATCCTTGCTCCACGCCAACATTTCTTGGAAACAGTAAGTACAGGAGACTGAATCCTTCTGTGGTTTCAGTTTCAGGCAGACAAATCTCTCAGCACCATCTTTCCCATGTACCTTTCACTTTCACAGGCTGCTGATGTAACAGGTGTCATAGCAACTAAAATAAAAGAACACAGCTTCAGAAGGATCTCATCACCATAGCACTGTAGGAGCTTGTCCGAATTATTGTTTGATGCTGCTTCCTGTAAAGCCAAGCCACCTTGTGTTAAAATATGACCTGAGGCATTTATTTTTTTTATTTCAAATAAAAGCACTGAAACAAATCAGTCAGATTTCTCAAGTATTTGTTTAGGCCTTGACTGAAGTGCAATAAATCAGTAAAATATTGTACTTCTAAGTCATGAAATCCAGACACTACAAAACTGAAAACGTATGGCAACATTTCAAAACTTTACATACCTCAATAACACCTGTACAAAAAGTCTGAGCCCACTACAGCATCTGGTTTGATTCAGTCATGATGTGCTTCAAAGACCAGCTCCCATTACTGTGGTAATCCGTGTTTGATTTTTCCTCCTAAAGTACTTGTGAAAACAGCAGCTCTTCCTTTAAGGCTGATGAAATGTGTCTAACTCACGGGTGTCAACTCACCTTGCCAATGGACCGTTCCACAAACCATTTTAGAAAAGGGTGGATCAAGAATTAGCACCACATGACATTTCAAATTAAAAAAACACTTTGGCATTTAGATGGCTCTAATTCAAAAGTTGCAGTGTGAAATTAAGAAAACAAGAAAGTAGTTTACTGGATCATTGAGCATCTCTATACTCCACCCCTGCTGTGGTGATCCAAGTTCAAGTCATCCTCCCTCAGTTAATGCCATAGGAGAGATTTACTAGTTCTAATTGGATTCTGAAGCTCAGAATGACACAGCTCTTGTCACTAAAGCCACACACCTTTATTACGCTATTGGGCAGAAGGATAGGGAACACATTGCAGCCATAAATTTTGGCATGGCAATACACGTCCAAGAAGGGCCTTTTACTTAATGCACCACTTTAACATTTAAAGCTACATCCTGTAGCTGAAATATTTAGTTCTTTAGGTGCACTTTAATAGCTGAATATGTATGTAATTACTAAACGAGGGAGGAAAAAGTTTAATGTCCTATTTTAAGCAGGTTTTTGGAACAATGTTGCAACCAAAGTCTGTATTGCCAATGGAAGAAAGAAACCCATTCCAGCTGTATCCTGGGAAAATCATTCATTACTGACAGTTGGTCTATTGCAAGAGGGATGTGGATTCTTATCTTCCTTTAACAGAAAGCTTACAGGAAGTGTAAGACAAATGTCAACACAAGCCCAAAAATTCAAGGAATGAAAAGAGCAATTTTTCTTAGCTTTGGTCACCCCAGGATTATTCCATCTACAATATCAGTGTACAACATTGTTCACATCAGCCATATAATATAATATAATATATAATATAATATATATATGATATTACCATTCAAACGGTTTAGGGTAAAAACACCAGTATTGTGAAATATTATTATTATAAAATAATCCAGTTCTCAACTTTTTTTTTTAGAATAGAAAGAATGAATATGAATAAAGTTCAAAATAACAGCATTTGTTTGAAATATAATTTTTTTGTAACATTATAAATGTCTTTACCATCACTTTTGATCAATTTGTGTCTTTGCTGAATAAAAGTATTTTAAAGTATAAACTATAATGTTTTTCAAGAAAAACACCCCATAAAAAAAGGCATTGTACTCCCACAGACTCACTGTAGTCTTTATTCTCTAAAAACCGATCTTTGAAAGTTTGCATTGTCCTTGTTTTTACTCACGCTAGTGTCACTGAAGGTTTTTGATTTCCCCACCACATAACACAAAAGGAATTATCACACAAAATGTTCAGCTTTTTCAATACAATGTGACTCTACTGTCTGAACATTTTGTTAGATAACTTCTTTTGTGCTATCACACACAATCAATGATTGCGTTATGGCTCTACACCACTAGGTGGCAGTAGTCGTTCTATGTGAGAAGCTGGCTACAGTAGAAGGACTGGCCTCTGAATGATCTGTTCATAACAAAAGGTCTCTTGGGTCAGTAATGTCAACAGAGCATTCGAACACATCCCAGTTAGAAAACAGAAAAAAAACACCCTCTGTTATTGTCAATAAGCTAAGATAAATTAAGCGTGCTCCCCTGAGGTCTTTTTCCAAACAAGGTTTCTGAGAATAGTAAATAAACAATCAACAAAACTTTACAGAAAACAAAGAGAAGATTATTTATGAGAATGACTAAATCTGAATCACAGAGCTGAACATCATCTTTGATAGTTTCACTGGGGAATTCAAGGTCATTTCAAGACAAGCCAGTTGGCAGGCGTTCCTAAAACAATAACAGTTTACAAAAAGCTTTCTCTGAATCAGTCACAACAGAGTCGCCTCTGTCACATGACTGCCTCCTCTCATCTGTATAGCACAGATTATCTTACTATAGGGAGATGAGAGGGTCCGTATTACTTACTATTGGAGAAAGCGTAACGGCTAACTTGGATCACGTGTTTAATAACCAATCACAATACAGCCTTGACGTCATTGAATTTCAGTCAGAGTTGAACGACACTCAATCGTCGTTTACGGATCCCATAGGAATGAATGAGAAGTGCCGTAAGCTGAATCCCACCTGTCGCAAAAAGTCAGTGACTTCTCTTTTAAAACTCTTTTTTTTCATGGTAAACTCTAAAAATAGTTTAATCCAAAAGTACTGTTTAGTGTAAAACATGTTGAAGATTAGCAGATAGGCTGTCAATTCATTAAATGATAAGCCGTTTTCTCTAAAAAGCTGTTTATTCAGCATAGTGAAGCCTCTCCTCCATTGACGTCCATTAAAAAAAAACGGCCTCTGGTCTCCTTTCCAACGTACTGCCAGACCGGAAGCGTTAGCTTTAGCCGTTACGCTTTTTCGGCTAATGGTTGCTGGCTTGCCTTCTAGTGGCTTTGTGCCACTGTTTCAAGGACTTTATGTGAAGTCACTGTTTGTTTCTAAACCCAACAACCACAATATTCATGCGGAGCATGCGCAAATAATCTGCACTGCGGATTTCTTTTCCCTTTTTCCACCAGTGACAACAACGATATTTTCATTAATACTTTTGAGAATCGTTGAGACTTTCTTTGAGCAAAACAATCAGTAGGTAAATCTCTAAACAGAACAATGGTTCCCAACCTTTTTTGGCCCAGCATTGTGAAATATAGAAACGTTTATGAAATCGTGTTTGCATAAAAGGGTGTATTAAACTGTTCCAAAACTACAGTAACAGGCACCCAGAGTTAAAAAAAAATTAAAAAAAATTTACTCAGTTCCTACAGATATCTGATGCTTTCTGTAGCACATCTGTGCTATTGGTTTGTAGGGCTCTTCTAACAGACAATCCATTTCTGATACTCTTTTCTAATAATTTATAAATGTTCTTTTACCCCTTTGAATCTCTTCTTCTTATTCACCAGTTCCAGATGTGGCTTTTTCTTTGAAACTCAGCACAAAAGGCTGGCATCCCAGATGAAACTGCTGCTTGGCATATACTTTTCAATAAAGCTGCTGGCTGAGAACCTGTAAGGTATCAGTTTCTAAAACTAGAGACTCTAATGTATTTGTCCTCTTGTTATTGTGTATTTGAACCATCCACATCCATCTCTGTCGGAGTTAAATCCAGTTTGCTGCTTTTGTTTAAAACATCAGTACATATACTCATAGAATAGCCTTCATTTCTTGAAAATTTTTAAAGCCAAATTCAAACTCTGAAAAACCTAAATAATTTAGAAACTGGGTGTTTGTTGACTTAAGACAGTTCTTGCATTACAATTTCCACACTTTTTAAGTAACAGTACTATAGAATCAAATAGCTCCTATTGTAGCACCAGACAAGACAGTCTGTAAAAGTGTGGATGAGTTATCTAATCCACAAGCAGCAGACTCCAAATCCCATTTTAATCACACTGACCATAATCCCTAAAAATATCTCTGTAGTTAGATTACCTACTCAGTGGGGCATCTGGGCACACTGGCATTCACAGACACACTCAACTGTGCATCATGCACGATTGACAATATTTAGTGTGTCATAGGATGAATTTCATTCACCTAAGTGTTTAGTAATCATGTTCATTAAGGTTAGTTAATCTATTTAATCACTGTGTGACATTTATCACTTGTATTACTATGGCGAACTACAATCATTGTATAAACAATTGAAATGCGTAAAAAACAGTTAATGTAGTTCATCAGTATTACCCAAAATTGTATCGCATAATATAGTGATTACAAAAGATGACTAATTAAAGGTAATTTGGTGTGTCACGCAGTATCGTGCCAAACCAATTAAAAAAAAATTCAGTTACCAATAACTTTGTAGAAATTCACAGTTAGCCATGACTTATTTATTGCACAAGCAAAAGTGTACATTAATACATGGGAACAGTGAAAAGTGAATAACACTGGGCTGGTCATGCGATCTCAAATGGCAGCCTCCATGAATAGGCATGCTTATTCTAAAATAAAACGGCTTTTATTAGGCTACTGATATGACAGCACTGTTAAATAAAAAGAAGACTATTAGGAATCATTTTTGTTAATTTAAATAAAGCTGAAAAAAATTAAATAAAAATACAAATGGTTAATGAAAAACAAAATGCTAACAGTGAACGATGTATCCAGGGCATACAGATGGCCTTGTTCCACCTAATGCTATGTTCTCTATTTGTCCAGTGCCTTGGTCATGCCAAACTAAACAATCTATCTCCAGCTCATGCATATTAGTTTCAAATATAGTCAGAGTATGCAAAACAGGCACCGCCTACATACGACAACTTCCTATTTCCTCATTTCATAGTCAAATGCTTATTTTGTTTAGGCCTTTTTTCAGACATGCAATTTCTTTAAAAAAGCACACTGTTAAAAGCCACACACCACCCTCTGCTCTACCATAATGGTACAGATCGAGTCACGTGGTATGCCGGGCTCAGGGTCGTTTTGGTCACAACCCAGTGATCTGCCTCTGGCTGACATGACATCTGAACAATTTTTCTTGCAATTATGAAGAATTATGACAATGACACCCGCCTCGACAGGTTTTTAAAGCAACATGAGGGTGAGAGTGGAGTGATGTAACAGCATGTTATTTGTTAACTGTAAATACGTATTGTTATACAGTGGGGTTCAAAAAGCCTAAGACCACTTTTTAAATCTGGGATTCAAGTATTATTTATTTTCTATATATTTTTCTATATATTATAAGTTTTACATTTAATGAAATCTTTTCACTCAAACTGCTATACTGACAACACAAAATAGTATTTTCTTATAAATGAAAAAAAGTATTTTCATAAGTGGACACTATGTTCTGACTTGTACTTGCCCTCAACCCAACATTTTCACTGGGTCCCCAACACAAAAATGATAAATGTACGAAATGTTTTTATACACCCCATTCAAATGTTTGGGGTACGGCAAATGTTTTTTTAATGTTTTTGAAAGAAGTCTCTTATTCTCAGACCCAACTTGCTTATTTATTAGAAAAACTAATATTTTTAAATATTATTACAATTATTACGCCAAAAAAAAATCCCCCATCACAAGACTTCTGTCTGTTACCCAAAACCTGTTAAATACCAAGCCTTGTCTGGTACTAAAATCAGTGTTTTACTGCATTTTGTTTAGTACCCAAAAACTGATCTGCTTAAAATTGTATGGAAACCAATGTTACTGTTTATTCCAGATTTTTTTTTTTTATAAATTGAAAGTTCAAAATAACTATTTATTTGGTTCTTGGATCCCAAACTTTTGAACCGTACAAGAGCTTAAAAGATCAGGCTATCCATAATGACAGCCATTCAAAGCCATTTTAAATGAGATTCACACCTCTTGTTAAACACATGAGTCTGCACACTGCCCACCCACACCCCACCTTCTACTGTGGTCCAGCAATGATTTGTTATCTGCTCTCTGTTTGCTAATTCTGACTCACCACCCATTGAAATTATCCACTACAGGCACAGGAAAATACAGGAAACTGTATGCACAGCATAATCACAGCTACAAATAATAAACAATTTTTGTCCACTTGAGTGTTTAGGTTCTCTTGATTTAAAAATCCAAACATCACATCACAAAACATTCCTGAATTCTTTAGTGATTACTCTAATCCAACTAAATAGCTTGTGAGTAGTTACATGTCTGTTCAACAATGTCAACCACTTATCCCTGATTGCCTAATCGGACCACATTCATTTCACTGTTGAAGATACGAAAACGTGACTCAGTCCTTGGTTTTGATGTCACCATACACAACCCCCATTTCATTTCGCATCTACAATAAACATTACTCCAGTAAAAAATGCACATGCCAAAAAATGCCATTGCTGAGAGACAAGAAGTGGGTTTAATCTTAGCTTTGAATTCATAACTCTACTACAACTACAGTGAATCGCCAATAGATATTCAAGTCACCTTAATGTAGAATTTGAGTCACCTTCTATCACACGGCAAACCTGCAGTAATGACTCTGTCCAATAGATAAACACAGGCAGTTTTTCTCCCTGGATGACTTTGTTTGTTTAGCAGTTATGCTGTAATGCGACCAAACGCACTTAGTGTTTCCCAGATAGGCAGAGCTGAGACAAAGAGGACAGTGTTTTGCACACAAAGAAGTGGACTGACCAGCCTGCTCCTCTTCAACTGAAATGAGCCAATGTAATGCTTGTTTAACAGAAAAATACTATGCCTTTCATAATGCAGATCTTTTCTATATAGACAAGATAAACTCAAACCTGAAACTAACATCCATTTGTTTCACTTCTCACCAAGAGTAAGTGTTGCTGTAAACATATGCATACACTGCTTTCAGGGTGAGAAAATCTCACATTCGTGTTTTAAGTTGGAAAAGAGCAGAAGTCCTAAGAAAACTGAAAACATTCAGACCATATGAATCAGGACCGAATCACTTCATTTGCATCACAGAGTTAACACGTGCTCTCTACCCGTAGTGTCCACTGGCTGAGAACATTACTTCCATTCCGCATGCAAAAGTCCTGCATCAGATCGAAACTTCAGAGAGGGTTGTTAGTGAGAACACAGTGTCTACTCACTTTAATGTTAGCTTTTGACTACATCAGTAGAAATAGGAAGGATAGCTGGGTACATAATATATAAATAACATTTTAAGTAATACTTCCAGCATATACTTTCAGTATATAGCTGAAATAAAAAATAAAATTGGGTAACACTTTCTATGAAGCCCATACTTATAACACATTATAAGGGTATTCTTAATGCATTATAAAAAAACGTATAATATGTTATATAAACTCATGAATAATCATAACAACAATTATAATACATCATAATACTTACATATTTGTGGTTATAACTTTGTTAAGAGTGTGATTATTTATAACACACAATGAACAACATATAAAATCTATTTTTACATTTATAATGGGCTATATATCTTGGCATTGTTTATTTAAGATCTGGACAGTATCTTACTACAGCTTGTGAGTTGTTAGATGTTAAGTGTTATTTGAGTGTTTACTGTAATGTTAATTAATTGATGTGAGCTTTATGCTCCAACTGAAAAAAATGCAATGTTTAATATGGTTACATTTTATTTTGATGGTCCCCTTAATCGATCGACTATAAGAAACTTTGCAACTACAAACGCCATATACCTCTCGTTAGAGTCTTTTTATGCTCAAGAGGGTAGAACTAGTATGTTGATAATACTAGCTGAACTTACTTGCACAGACCCTTATAGTCAGTTTTCTGTTGGATTACCATCAAAATAAAAGTGTTACAATAGTTCACAGTAGCAACATACTAATACTCTAATTACCACTATTTGATATTGTAGTGCAGATTCCTTATCAACATCTGTTTTAAAAGGGTACCATCAAAATAATCAAACTGATATTACAATAAAAATAGTTCAAAGCAAATGTGTCATATTACACATTCATCTGATCTGATATCTGATCGTATGGCTGTTTGAGATAATTGTTATATATTATTATTATGACTACTTATAAGTGGTCTTTGACCGCTTTAAGTAAAGTAGCATAAGAAAAATGGCAAGATATGAAACTTATAATACATTATAACTATGAGAAACATAATCCATTGTAAAAGTGGATGCCAGGTTTTTATAATGCCTTATGCAGTTCATTTATAATTCCTTAAGATACCACTTATAATGTATATAAATACGGGCTTCATAGAAATTGTTACCTAAAATTGAAACTGATTCAGTTTTATTTTAGTTTTCTATTCCTCTACCTCACAGTGTTTGCTTGTAAGTGCTAGAAAGCGATCTGGCAGAACTGGACCATCAAGCATTCAACGGCTCTTTACCAAACACCAATCCCCAATGGCAACACTCACTCCCTACCTACCTGTGACGTACATTTATTCATTGGTGTTTCTACCTAACAGGGCAATGCAATATTGATGGGAACACAAATAATCCTGCTCAAAATATTCAATCCATCTTTTAACATGTAACAAAAACAACAACAGTAAGCAACCACATATGTCTTACCACTGACATGAGGAAATGTCAAAGACCCTGTTTACTCCTGCCATTAACATCCGTTTCTGACAATCTGAACTGAATGCCAGTGTAAGCAGGGTCCAAAATGTTTTGCTAGCTAGATCCTTTCATTGTGGCCTCATTCAGTGGTAGTATGCATGTAAACACATCACAATTGTGGTATAAATGCTATACCACCCTGATCACCTGCCAGTCAATCATTGTGCTAAAACAATGATTTTAAACCTTGCCAAATGGCTTTAAAATGTTCAGTTAATATAGAGGCTTGACTTCTTAAATAAATGAGCATTCTGCTGAAAATGTCCCATCTGCAGTGAGATTAATCTTTGGAAGTATATTTGCAAGCAACAGTCAGTCGACTTTCTGTGCTTGCGTATCAATGTGAAATAACACACTGATGTTATCACAAAATCAGAGAACCTTCACTAAAAACCTGTATACAGTATCTGATGCATGTTAGGTGAAAGTAGCTTGACCACTTATGATCAGATTCCACAGATAGGTCTTAATCTCAGGTGTATATGGGCCCAAAAATGATAGTGAGGTTGAGTATCAATTACCTTTTCACCATCAGGCTGAGAGTCTTGTGGGATCCTTTGATTAGGCAGATGGCCTCTTGTCTGTAGCCGCTGAGATAAATGTTATTGACGTTGACAAGTTCATCTCCAACCTGCAGTCTTGTGGTTGTGGCCTTGCTGCCCTCTTCCACCTGTGACACAGACAATACATTCAATCTCAATCAAACCTCTTTGTTTCACAACCATACATCACCTACAGATAAATTGACCTGTACCAATAGCTCTCCCTTTGGTGAGAGACTGAAACTAAACAAACTATGACAATATCTGGACAAGCATTCACCTTTTGTAAATGATCTAGTCACTGTCAGGTAATGCAGTGCGATTATGCTTTGTTCCGATAGGGAGCTAAAATCTGAATGTTTGGCATAACTTTTTTCAATTTAGTTGTTTATAGTGTGAATGGCAAAAAAACAATCAAATCTGATTTTTACACATCCAGTCCAAACCAAATTGATTTTTGGTTTAAAGTTTCAGTGTGAATGGTCACACTATTTAAAAGTAGCCAGTCACATTTTTGTTCACTCTTTCACTAAAAACTAAAATGTATCCACTGTGTAGTGAATAAAGAATGAAGCATCCCGTTTCAAACACAGTATATGCAAGAATATGCAAAACACAAAAATGCAACAGTGCGACAATGCTTATGTTATTCAGTATCATGGCACAATGTCACAATACACATGAGCAGAGACAAAGGTATAATTTTTGGTTCTTTCTTTTCTCTAGACAGAATGTGCAATATTGACTAAATGTATTTTTGGGGATTGGGATAATTTGAGAATATTTTGCTGTGCGCGTTTTTGTGCTGGCCTATTGTGGACTTCCTCAATCTTTTCATATATTATAACTCAATTCAATTCATTCAAAACATCAGATTCATTCAGAAACAAAGCAAGTGACCGTCTTTATGATTGAATCATTCCTCAAATCATTGTTCCCCTCACCCACTAGATATTTGGTGAATATTAGGCTGCAAAAAAGCTATTTACATATTGAAATCTGCTGTTCTTGTGTTAATGATGGTGCATGTACCACGCGGTTTGTTTACTACTTTTACTGACGTTGCGCAGTTTACGCGTTCAGGTTCGGGGAGAGAAACCTTCCTCACTAATGAGGACATAATACATGAATAACTTCTCCAGAACTTCTCTGAGAGTCACTTCATCAGCATTTTTACCGTTTCATTTGAGTAAAACTAGCCTCATATCAATGCCCGGATTAAGAACACATTAGGGCCCTAGGGCTATGCAAACCCAAGGCCCTAAATGGTGGAAAAAAAAAAATCAATAAGTATCCTATCTTGGGTGCCACATACTTTTTGCTAACGCACACGGAATATTCTTTTTTTTTTATTTTTTTATATCAAATCTCCAACACCCATATATACAATGTGTATGCACACTAAATATTCCAGGCTACAACACATTAAAAGAATAAATACATTATATGAAGTCAAAGCAAACAGGTTTCCAGAAGCAGCAACAATTTTTGAGCATATACAGCTCCCTTAAGGAGTTTAGTTTAAATAATTTTATTATAAGGTCTTCTTTCTGGCCCTAGAAGAAGAGAATCATCAGGGCTGGTGCTAAAATTCAGCCCATCTGGCACACACAGTCCCATAAATGTCTTGCTGGGGTTAGGGCAATTGGAATAAACAAATAAATAAATTAATATAACGGACACGAAAATAAAGTATATTTTATGAATACTTTAAAAGCCTTTAACATATTATATCCATTATATGCAGGCTCTTAATTATTGAACATATTTTGTTTTTGCAATTAAAGGTAATATCCCGTTAACTTTCACATGCAATTCTGTCGTGCGAGAGCATGATTAGGCTGCGCGTAGGGCGTACGCAGGAAACTACAACCTGCCTAGGCTAAAGGCTATATTTCTGGCCTAGTTGAATAACATAATTAATCACAAAACATCACAAAAAGAAAGTATTCTTGGGGATGATCTAGGGGGCACAATGAAATATCTCAGACCCAGCCGGCGGCGGGGGGTGTTTCCCGCACCCTAGGAATTAATTAATGCCATTTTTTACACGTGTCCGTAACTTACATGTTAAATAGCTTATTGTGGTGCTGTGAGATTAAATTGCTTATTGATGCGATCACCACAGGGGACTTTGCGGTTCACAGATATTAAGTGTCGTGCGTCGATTCAAATGGGCAATCCGTGCTTAATATCACTTCAATAGGCTAAAGTGTCGAGCGGGGGAGACCGGGTGGCCAGGATACACCGGTCCCGGTGTGTGGTCCCTGCTGTTTCTCTCTTGCGCTGTCTGGGCGTTTAATCAGGTAACTTAGTGCAGTATCATCATTGGCTTAGTGTTTGTTTCCATTCGTAAAAAGCGCTATGTGTAGAGGCGAACAGCGATTAAAAATTCCCACGAACTCTAAGTTTAAAACACAGTACAAAGACATTTTTATGCGCGCATATATTTAACTTGAATAGTGCAGACGAACTAATATGTTGTGGCGTTTGGTGGGATTTGTGCCATCGGCAACCCACGGGGGAAAAGCTGTGGTGTGCTCCAATGAGCCAAGTCCGTTCTACCAGGTGGTCTACTTCCCTTTCCTCCACAGCCGCCACTCACGTGGCCCCCTCACTCTCACGGGCCTGGGGGATTCAGCCCCACCTACGCCGCTTCTTATTTTAATTCGCCTGCTCATCTTCACAATAAACACAGTACTGTAAAAAGTATTCACGACAACCCATAAAAATAACAGTTTGGTGTTTAACTTCATAGGACCCTGCTGCGAACATATTACTATTGTTCTAGTTTGAATGTACGTAAAGGCTTCTGCTACTTCTAAAATTATTAAAACTTATTTTTAAGTTCAATCATAGAAAACCATATTTCTTCAATGTTTTAAATTGTAATATAAATCCCCTTCTTTTCCACAAATAAAAATTGTTTATATTTCATTAATTAAAATATAGATAAATTACTTGTTTTGTGCCGTTAAAAAATGGAATACACAATCACAGAATTTCCTTGGAGGGAAAAAAGGCATAAAGTCTCGTGTCAGAATAAATTTAACTGTTTTTTTGGCGGTTTTTTTTGGAAAAATTAAAACATTTCATAGGGCCGTAAACATGTAATTTTTGCTAAACTTTTGATAAATTTATGTTAAATTGTTTAAGTTTCATGATAAAGTTTTTTTGATTAATACAATTTAATTTAACAATTAAAAAGGAGTCCAGAAAAGGAAGCCCCCCCCAAGTCCGTAAACCCTTGGGGAAACACTGCAAATGATTGTTTGTTCAAAATGCAAATTCCTTCATACAAACTAGCTTTGTTGTTGCGAATGGCGCTACTCTTTCTTTTTTTTATTCGAAACAATTTTTTATTGTCATTCCTACTAACTGCCTTCTGTACGCCACTGCGTCGGGCCTCTCAAGGGTGTGTTTTGTTTGGTTTTTGCAACGTGAGTGACATCTCACACATCATTAAAACAACATTGCACACCTCTTCTAGACACTACTATGGTAAGCATTGCACATATACTGGATATTAACTGTATGAAAGAAACGGATCTGATTTAATCATGTGCAAAATGACAGTGTGGACAATCAGTCCTAAAGATCCGATTTGAAAAACAAGTGTGAGCAAAGTCTTAGAGCATTTCCTAAACAACTGCACACAGTCCAATGCCAAATATATTATTTGTTGTGTTCTACCCTTAAATGACCAAATGAGAAAGGCATGTTCACCTTTCTAAATCAGCACAGGGGGGCAAGTCATACGCTTTCCACATCAACACTTTACCTCCAGAGCCAAGCTAGAAGCGAGTTAATCATAAATATTCTGTCATAAAGAGCAGATTTCAGGGAACATGTAGCCAAATAGGGGGTTTGGTTTAAACTAAAGTAAATTCCTGACATGATATGTAATACTGCTCTATCTTCCAGTAAGCCAGTTAACTGCTATTTGAGCCTATACCCCAAAGTTGATCACGACTGTTCATTATTTACTTTGCAGGTATGGCTATTACTCATCAAACATGATCCTCTCTGGGGAGATAATATTCATACACAGGCTTGTACTTTTATCATAATATGTTGCTATTAGTACCATAACATTTTTAGAAGGTCAACTTTAAGCTCAAATAGACAACAAACCTTGAGTGATTATTCTTGCTTGCTTTATCACCAGCTGTGGTAAGATTCAAGCACCAATTGGCCCTATAATAAACGTATCGTACTACGTATACGTGCTCAGTCAAGAATGCACAAATGTGCCTATTTTAGTTATTGCTTTGTTGCATGCATGCGGTCTTCCCTGCATTTATTATTTTAACAGCAGCAGGACTCGGTGACATCCTGACATCCGAGAGCCCCCCTCAGAGTTTATACAAAAAAAGGAAAACTTTAAGAATGCTGAAATAAGAAGCACTTAGAATAACTTCAAACGTTAATGTTAAACAGGCACACCAGTGGGTGCCCCCTGGCATTCCACACCATACTGAGAGAATAAATGACTTAGAACAATGGAAATGTTCACTAGAGAGGTATCAGACCCACACAAGCATAGCAAATGCAGTCAGAGTATCAGGGATAAGGCTGGGGTTGTCATTTAATGGGAATGTGAGGTAAAGGCAGAGGTGAGAGTGAAAAAAGACAGATATTTTCTTCTCTGTATCATGCATATGCACAACCCTCTACATTGCGAGTAAATCTTCACTCTGGGCGACTAAATGATGTCTAATATTAGCCAATTGCTAATAAATTATCAGATTTTACTCTCCAGTGTGAGTTGGAGGCTAAGTATAGGTTTAGCTCAGATATATTTTCACTCGTCGAACACTCTCTGACTGAGCGCATCAGAGTTTTCCCTCTCCCGCTTTGGCTGGCACTGCACCTATTTATCGTCCCTGGTTTTGATTTCAGCAAATCATTCGCAAGCGATACCGCACAGGCCAACCTGATTAATATGCATTGAATCCTAGTAGCTCATTAATCCATTAGGTGCGTTTTATATTGGTTTCTTATTAGTAGATTCGTATCATTAGTAATCTTTCAGTATTTTTGGTAGTTTTCCCTCCCCAATTTTTTTTTTTTTTACAGAGACACTGAATGGCCAAAAAAGCACCACCACCAGTCCGAGGTTCAGTTAAAATGACTAATATGCATTCATGCATGTTTATCAAGTTTTAATTCTAATTACTAAATTTCTATCATTAAATAATACTTGATAATCATATTATAATGCTTGACTGACTGAAATTAAGTGTACTTTCAGATATTTAAAAAACTGCCATTTTACAAACATATATATATATATATATATATTAATATTTTTTAATTATATATATAGATTATATATTAGGTAGGTATAGTATGTAGTAAGTATATATACAGTGGGGAAAAAGTATTTAGTCAGCCCACAATTGTGCAAGTTCTCACCCTTAAAAAGATGAGAGATGCCTGTACTTTTTTCATCATAGGTATACCTCAACTTTGAGAGACAAAATGAGAAAAAAAAAATTTCAGAAAATCACATTGTAGGATTTTTTTAAAGAATTTATTTGCAAATTAGGGTGGAAAATAAGTATTTGGTCAATACAAAATTTCATCTCAATACTTGTTTATATACCCTTTGTTGGCAATGACAGATGTCAAACGTTTTCTGTAAGACTTCACAAGGTTTTCACACACTGTTGCGTGGGGATTTTTGCCCATGTCTTCCATTCCGCATCTCCTCTAGAGCAGTATATGTTATTGGTGCTGTTCGCTGGGCAAGACGTACTGATTTCAACTCCCTCAAAGATTTTCTTATGGGTTTGAGATCTGGAGACTGGGCTATGCACTCCAGGACCTCAGAAATATGCTAGTATGGGAGAATTATGAAGGTTTGAATTGGAGCAAATAGGAATATGCTTCTTACGACGCCACTCCTACTCGTTGCCCGTTGATATGAAACATTGCGGTGTGTTTGGGATCAGTGTCATGCTGAAAGACCCAGCCACGTATAATCTTCAATGCCCTTGCTGATGGAAGTAGGTTTTCACTCAAATTCTCACGATACATGGTCCCATTCATTCTTTCGTTTACACGGATCAGTGGTCCTGGTCCCTTTGCAGAAAACAGCCCCAAAGCATGATGTTTCCCACCCCATGCTTCACAGTAGGCATTGCTGTTCTTTTTGCGGATGCAACTCAGCATAGTCTTTCTCTCCTGGAGCCAAACACCCTACAATTTGAGTTTTACCCAAAAAGTTTTTATTTTGGTTTCATCTGACCATATGACATTCTCCCAATCTTCTTCTGGATCATTCAAATGCTCTCTAGCAAACTTCAGATTGGCCTGGACATGTACTGGCTTAAGCATGGGGACACGTCTGGCACTGCAGGATTTGAGTCCCTGGTGGTGCAGTGTGTTACTGATGGTAGCCTTTTTTACTTTGGTCCCAGCTCTCTGCAGGTCGTTCACTAGGTCCCCCCGTGTGTTTCTGGGATTTTTGCTCACAGTTCTTGTTATCATTTTGACCCCACGGGGTGAGATGTTGTGTGGAGCCTCAGATCGAGGGAGATTATCAGTGGTTTTTTATGTCTTCCATTTTCTAATAATTGCTTCTACAGTTGATTTCTTCACACCAAGCTGCTTACTTATTGCAGATTCAGTCTTCCCAGCCTGGTGGAGGTCTACAATTTTGTTTCTGGTGTTTTTTGACAGCTCTTTGGTCTTGGCCATTGTGGAGTTTGGAGTGTGACTGTTTGAGTTTGTGGACAGGTGTCTTTTATACTGAAAACAAGTTCAAACAGATGCCATTAATAAAGGTAACCAGTGGAGGACAGAGGAGCCTCATAAAGAAGAAGTTACAGGTCTGTGAGAGCCAGAAATCTTGCTTGTTTTGTTAGGTGATCAAATACAATGTGATTTTCTGGATTTTTTTTTCTCATTTTCTCTCATAGTTGAGGTATACCTATGAGGAAAATTACAGGCCTCTCTCATCTTTTTAAGTTGGAGAACTTGCACAATTGGTTGCTGACTAAATACTTTTTTCCCCACTGTACATATATATGTCCTGGCGAAACTAAACTAAAAAATGTACTAGCCAATGGCGATTAAATTGCCAAGGTGTTCGTAGAGGGCTGATGCGTGACCTCAAAACACATCTGCAGAGTTCAAGTCGAGACCGAGTCTGAGTTCATGACAATGAAAATACGGTCTTGGACTCAGACTTCGGTATGGTTTCAAGTACTACAACATTGACTACCAAATTCATGCGTCATTTACATGGTACTTCAAGGTTTGTCAAAGAACACAATGGTATTACCATTGTACAAGTCCAAAAAATCAGGGTATAAATCTATTGGATTCACTGTTTGTGCATTCAAAAGTAATTTTAGTATATACAGAACTATTTCAATTAACAATTCTATTCAACTGGATTTCGATTAAATTCAAAAGCCATTTTTGCAAATTCAGAACTATTTTATTCTATTTTATTAACAATTCTATTTTGTAACATTACAACACATTTATAAAATACTTCCCACTCTTTCTTGGACAAGAATTAAAAAAAGAGAAACTAATTCAGACATCAATGTATATGAATCAGCATGAGATATAGATATATATCTAGCAACGCACTACATACTTACAACATACAGTATTATAGCTTTATATATTATCAATATATATCTATATCTATATTAATTGATAGACTAATTATTCACAAATCCACAATATTAATTTCATATCATTAATGGGTAAGGGGCAATGCATTCCACACGTTTGTTGGACCTCAAGAATAAAACGTAAGCAAATTAATATATAATAATTAATTTACAACATTGTTTCTATTTAATGTCAAATAAAGTGCTGCACAACAGTATTTATATACTGTGTACACTAAAACATGGATGAAAATATCTTGATTGTATGGTATTCCTTAATAATAATAATAATTTGAGAAGTACATTTTACAATACATTAGGGCTGGGTATCGATTCAGATGTATCGATTCGATTTTGATTTGCAAGCTCTCGATTCGATTCTTGGTTCGATTCTCGATTTTTTTTTATTACATTCAGTGAAAATAGTTTTAATACAAATGCTATTGATATTTCTAAAAAAATGAACAGTAAACATCACTTTACAAATTTTATTTATTCAGATTTATTAGTAGCAGTAGTAGTAGTAGTAGCATTGTTGTTACACTGAGTCTTAAGACTGCTAAATAGTAATATTTCTGATACAGTTTCTTCACGTTAAACTAAACTTTTATTTTGACGGGTTGCCGTGAGGAGCTGCTGTATATGTGATATGATGGTAGTTTACTCAAATAAAACGGTAAAATGCTAATGAAGTGACTCTCAGAGCAACTGGAGATGATATCCGTGTATCCATAATCCCCAAATCATAGTGAGAGACAGAGGCTGAAAACACCGGTGCGAGCCTCCAAACCGTGTACTCTTGTAAGATAATTGTGTAGGTAAACAAAACAGAATTCGCACATTCATTCATTGCGGACCATCATGGCTCCGTTCACGCGTGATGT
The DNA here is from genome assembly GCA_018155175.1 of Sinocyclocheilus anophthalmus. Lineage (NCBI taxonomy): Eukaryota > Metazoa > Chordata > Actinopteri > Cypriniformes > Cyprinidae > Sinocyclocheilus > Sinocyclocheilus anophthalmus. Next base: position 107,682 of record JADLZN010001405.1, read on the forward strand.
CGATGCTTCCACCGTATTTATTACTAATAAGAATCTTACACCCATGAGCACTGCAATCACGCATTGCTTTGTTTCTTGGTTCGGTGATGTGTGCAGACGGTGTATTGGAGATCTTCTGCTGCATACTAGCACTAGAATGAATCGACATGCTGTATAACCTTGTGCAAGTTAAAATTAAGAGGGGTGAATCTAGTGGAGAAAGACTATGAATGATTCACTTTATTTCAGTCTTTTTTTACAATGTTTGCTGAAATAACACCGAAAAGATTGATTTGCTGCTTTTGACCTCGATTCGAATCAACGTCATTTAAACAAAACGATTAATATTAAAATCTTTTTTTTTTGTCAAGCCCTATATTTGTCATAATTTCAAGTTAAACCAACCTTTTATTTTGGTGGACTGTTGTGCAGACCTCATATAGTGAGACAGCAGGCTAAAACTGCATCACTCATTCATACAGAGACACAGAAATGTTTAGCAGCATTTAGATGTAGGCTAAATATAGAAAATTACTCAAGTTTACCAATATTGTGGATTAATTTTTTTCCTATAAATATTTTCCTGCAAAAAACATATTGTCCATCCCAACTTCATGGTATTTATGTAAGTGCATGTGTCTATGCAATACCATGGCTTTTTCCAACATGTATCATAACCTTAGTATCAACTTTGGAGTACTATTGAAATACAATAGTAATGGCACCATGGCTCACTGTGTCATGTGCTAATGGAACCACTACAGCTCCAACAACCAGGTGGTATTTTTCGAAAGCTTGAAACAAGTTCCATGACCTTGCAGTCTCGGCGTGTGGTCTGGAGCATGGGGTGGGGTGAGGGAAGGATGTGGCTCAGAAGAATGTGGGAGTTCTGCTGACTGGTGTCCTGTGCTCTACGGTGAGAGAGCATTGAGCTTTTCAGCAACTTTACAGCCTATCCTGCTGCGCTCAACACACACACACACACATACACAATACTCAAAAGTACAAATGTTCTTCCAAGAGACATCACCTCTCCACAATCGTGCTATTGTCAAATCTTGACAATGAGAGTACATACAATACACACTGGGAGCTATAACAGGACTCTGCCTGCACAGAACAATCATATGACTAAGGTTTTTTTTTCCCAGCTGAACTTGATCATACAATAAAGAATCTGAGTCGACTCCAGCTACAACAGAAGTGCTGAACTGTACAGATTAAGCTCTTTTGGATGAACACTGTATCCTAGCACAAACAAAAGAGCATGAGCTCCTTGTGGCTTACCATCAGGAATGCATCTAAATTCCTGCCCCTTCAGGCAACAAAATAAAGACTGAAGACAGAAAAATTAGAAGAAAGAAAGAAAGTTCGCTGCAATCACATTTCATATATCGAGAGGCCTACATCCAGACTCCTAAAGAGTGTTACGGAGTGTGTTTCAGGGAAATGGGCAACCCTTGTATGTTCAAAATATCAAGAGATTCATATATAGTGGGGATGCAAAATATGTCAGTCCTATATATTACAGTGTTTCCTACAGACTTACACTATGTGTGGCAGCACTTTCCCTGGGGGAAATATTAGGGATGCACGATATTATCGGACCAATATCATAATCGCCGATAATGGCTTTAAATGTAAATATCAGCATCGGCTCGATATGAAAAATGATGCCGATATTCCTTGCTGATTAAAGGAAATCATTACCGCACATGTGGCTCAGGTTGTGCTAGCGATTAGATCACGTCAGCATTATGGCTCATTCTTGACGCAAAGTTTTGCCTGAATGGTGATTGGATTCACTGTTTTGGATTGCTGCATTTAATCTGTGAAAGCACGTACAGAATGACTTGTTCGGTGTATGATAGAGTAAACAGTCGGATGGTGTCGCGTGGGGACGTAATGACGTATGCCACAATCGAACTATGTACTATAACATGTAAAACGGGAACATGAATGGAAATCAAAGCAAAAGAACTCGGCAGTGACTCCCATAAATTACATTTCCATTTAGTAATTTAGCAGACACTTTTAGCCAAGTGTCTTACATGTACAAATGAGGACAATAGAAGACAATCAAAACTAACAAAAGAGCAACAAAATATAAGTGCAAATGACAAGTCCCGGTTAGCCTAACACAGTACACGTAGCAATGTTTTTTTATA
>JADLZN010001406.1:0-16590 GCA_018155175.1 Sinocyclocheilus anophthalmus
ACACATATGATGATTTTGAACTCCAACCGTTGCAGTCTATCAGTCGTTTAATGCATGGCAGTGGTAACAAAATTTATGAGAGTAAAAAAACATGCACAGACTAATCCAAATTAAACCCTGCGGCTTGTGAACACACATTGATGTCCTAAGACACGAAACGATCAGTTTGTGTGAGAAACCGAACAGTAGTATTAATATCATTTTTTACCTCTAATACACCACTATTTCCAACTGTCTTTGGGCGCGCGCACGGCATCCGGTGAGCCTCATTAAACCACCTGAAAATGCACTTACAATCCACTTTTGTGTTCTTCTGTGCCACCACTGTACTAATTATTTTTGTTAATACTGATTTCATTTGATTTTAACTTGTTTCTTATTCTACTCGTTTTTATTTCTGGTTTGTTTTATTAGAAATTTCAAAAAGAATGATACATATTTTTTTTGAATTTGACAACACGAGACACACTTAGTTTTCTAACATTAATTGAAAATGCCATTACAAAGTGTAAAAACAAATCCCGTAACTCATTTAAGAGTCAATTATCTCGTAATGAGCAAGCTAATTTTTGATAAGAATTTTTGATTATTGATTAGATGGTGCTCCTAAACAGAAAAGTAAGCGTAGAGCCCTGTTTAACCACTTTTTATTAATTAAAAAATTTAGAAATTCTTTCAAATTTAAATATTTTACAAGAATTACAGCAAAAACCAGTTTGATGTAAGAATATATATTTTTATCAATATTTCAGAAATTCTAAATTCCTTTGAACACGACTGCTCAAAATGGTCTAAATTTATGAAACCTACACATTCAAAACATTACTCTGAAATGTTTAGTGTAAATGTTAAGTGTAAGTGAAATGTTATGTAGGCCTACTGTAAGAGGTGTTTCATGACGCTACATATGCTGGGGTGTGAATTTGAAAGGTGCTTGATATAAAATGATTGGTGCTTTAAAAAGTCCTTGAAAGTACTTGAATCTGGTGTCCATGAAAGAGTGGGAACCCTGCTTACCATCTGCACGGTACAGATGTACTCAAACCTGCCCTCAGTGTCTCAAATATGTCCACAGTGCCTGTGTGTGTCCTCAATGAAAACATACAAGAAGCAGTGCAAAAAAAGTTTCCTGGAGAAACATGCATTCAGGTTGCCAATACAGTGACCTGCCATGGCACCACTTACTCAGTGGGAATGATTTTGCCATATGGATCCACTGGAGGGCTTTCAGATTTTGTTGAACTGAATCTAATCTTTCTTGTGCACAGCCGCCCTGTATTTGTTGTCAAGTGTCTACACTCATGGTACAGTGAGCACCTTAGGGCTTTTGAATTGGAATCCACCAGACAAGTGACAGTCCTTGAGTAACTGGAATTGACAGACTCCTATCCACTTGCAGCATACACTGTTGAGCAAAAGTGATTTGTCAACCTGAAGCATCACATACCTATACAAGATTAGGTATCTATATACATTATATATTGACATGTTTTCAGTTGTCCCTAAATCCTCAATTTACTGTCATAATTTACACTCACATGGCTATTCAATTTCACGGGATCTGAAACAAATGCAAAACAGTACCAGTTTCTAACAGTGTTAGGAAGTTAGCTGCAGATAAAACTCCAGCAAAAAAATTGAAAAAAGCAAAGAAATCTGAGGTTAACTACCTCCCGCCTCACCCTCAAGGCAAAACTGATGCATCCCTTGAAAAGGAGAGAGTAGAGCTTCTCTATGAGTACAAGAAGAGAGACAACAACAGAGTCATTAATGAAATGATGTCAAAAACCTTCTCATTGCGTCGTAAAGATGTGATCCAGAAACTACCTGTGATTGACTTAAATGCTCGATGGCCTGCCCTGTTTGAGTTTTCCCAGGTATGTAGAACATTTGAATACTTTTCTGATTACTTTTGGAATGCAGTGCTTTGCCTGACAAGGTGGCAGTAGTATGGCATTTGCTGAAACCAAGCTGTTAACTTAATTAAACTCAAACCAAGCACTTGAATGAACTTTCATCTGGTGTAGCATCTCTTGCCAGACGTCGGACCACCTAAATGTTGTTCTTTGTGTATTTCTAGGGTTACTTTATCTATTTGAATCGGTTTCTCTTTCTCTGTGTCTCTAATTCTTTTCTCTCAGTATCTAATGATATTTGTCCATCTCTCTCTGTCTCTTTGGCAGATCGAGGAGGAATTCCGAAGGATAACACTGAAGCCACTACAGTCCACATTTCTAGGGAAGTTGGACCAGTACACACCTAAATTGTTGAGTCTATACAGGAGGAAGGGAGGAGTTGTAGAGAAGAAATTTGATGAGACCCTTGACATCATAAATGAGGCATGTACTTTTAATATTATAGCAGTTAGTTTAATGTTGTAACATTCTGATATCTGTACTGAAGATAATCAGAGGCCTGGTTATCTAGCTTGGTGAAAAGACTGATGAGTTATAAGTTAGTGACGTGTGGCCAGTATGGTGACCCATACTCGGAATTAGTGCTCCTAAGTGCACACACACAGCAGTGAACACGCACACACCGTGAACACACACCTGGAGTAGTGGGCAGCCATTTTTTCTGCGGTGCCCGGGGAGCAGTTGGGGTTGGGTGCCTTGCTCAAGGGCACCTCATTCATGGTATTGAAGGTGGGAGAGAGCGCTGTACATTCACTCCCCCGACCTACAATCCCTGCCGGACCTCAGACTCAAACCTGCAACCTTGGGTTTACAAGTCCAACTCTCTAACCATTAGCCACGACTTCCCCTAATAAAGGAACTACAGGTAAAGAAACGATATGTCGGCCCTCTCACTTGTTATGAATGCCATCCTGAAGGATTCGTCACTTATTTTTTGATTTAATGTTATACACGGACTCTCTCCACCAGAACTAGTTTTCATTCCCCCTAGATAGTTATTGTTTATAATTTCTGATGCGCACACAACATTTCTTGGCTTAAATCAGCAACACCGCTCAAAACTACCACAGCCAACCAGTAATACACCCATCCCGACACACACAGCAACCCTCTTTGAGTGACGTTTGGCACCAGTATACATAAAATAGTCAAATTCAAATTTACCACCGCAACCACGTAATCCCACCCAATTTCTGTTTAGATTGAGACGTAAAGACCTACACTCTTAAAAATAAAGGTGCTTCACGGTGCCATAGAATAACCTTTTTGTCTAAGTGGTTCCATAAAGAAACTTTAACATCTGTAGAACCTTTCTGTTTCTCAAAAGGTTATTTGTGGCGAAAGAAGTTTTCTTCAGATTATAAAAAGGTAAGAAAAGATGGTTCTTTAAAGAACCTTGACTGAATGGTTCTTTGTGGAACAAAAAATGGTTCTTCTATAGCATCGCTTAAAGAACCTTTTGGGGGGGGGGGGAAAAAAAAAAAGCCCCCCACCTTTATTTTTAATAGTGTATATGCATTCTTTAATTAGCACACAAATGAGGTTTAATTCTCTCTGGTATGTTTCACAGATTTGTGATGACGATGATGCTGCAGTCATCCAAGAGGACCTCTCTTCATTTGTGCTCAACATCTTTGTGGTCAGCAAAGCCAGGGAAGGAGGTCACAAGAAGCAAGCAGGAATAGCCATCGAGGGAACAGAGGTCCTTTTTGGTATTCCCAGTGTAGCCCATGCTTGCACCTACATAATGGGCCTTATTTATGCTTTGGAACTAAGCTATCCAAAGAAACTGAAATACACGTTGGAGGTTTTCCAGAAGATCTTCCTGGAGCTGGAGGACGTTAACAAAAAAATGTCCTCCAAAGTCAGCTTACTGGCCTAAAAGCCATACAGACATTGTTGAAGGTAGAGGGTTTGAGTTAGGTCCCTCTGTTAAAGTTTAAAAGTTCAATTTCTCAGGTTTTTCCCCTACTGCCACTTTCTCAGAGTTAACTATACATTTTTCATATTTTGAAAAGCCTGTTGACTTTTGCCGTTTATCTAGGGTGATTTTGGAAGTTTTTTAAAACATTTGTTTCTTATTTAATTGGTTCCACATTGTTTGCTGATTTTTTTCTTTATTTAAACTTTGTGTCATTTATTGATTTTATTTGACATTCGTTTTGCTAATAAACGTTCTACGTTTCTTATTTTTATTTGGTTATATATTATACATGTGTACTCATTTCCAGTTTTGTATACCTATTAAACTTTATGTAAGTTATTTGTTATTTTATATGAGGCATAGCCTGCCCTATACCATGGTGTATTTTTATTAGTTTTGTTAAATAAAAAAGTTCTATGTTTTTAATAATAACAGCTAAAGTGAGTTGACGTTGTATTTTGTTGTTGCATTCAAGCAATTGACGCAGAACTGCCGCTAATTCGAAAGTGAATGTAAAATGCGCACGGCGCTTTTAAGCTATTTGAAAGCGAGGAAAAGAGGGAAAATTCAAACGAACAATTGCTTTACTCCGAAATGCTGCTATTTGAAAGTTAAAGTAAAATGCGCACACCGCTTTTACAAGATATTTCAATGCGAAGGAATGCAAGGAAAATAGAGGGAACGCCCGGCCCCCCGGTGTTGTCACACGTCGATTAACCGGTGGGAAAATTTCCTCACCGTCACAACCCTACTAAAAGCCATACACATTTGAGTTGGGTCCCTCTGTTAAAGATTTACAGTGCACTTTCTGAGGTTCTTTCAATGCACTTTCTCAAGTTACACAACTACTGTTTCATATAGGGACTATGTTTGTGAGTCTGTTAATGTTTAATGTGCATTGGAAGGAAAGATGACTTAAAAAGTGAGAAAAATATTTTGCTCTGTGAATTTATATCAGTAGAAACCCAAAGAAACTGAAATGTAGGTTTCTTAGAAGATCTGCTCCATTTTCACAAGTGGATCGTGTTTGTGAGCTTGTTGTTTTAAAGTCTCGAGAGCACGTTACTGTTACTGTTAAGGAACAAAAAACACAATTGTATAGAAAATATTCTGTACAATGTAAATTTTTATTATTGGAAAAAAGTCCTTACCGAAAGTGTTCAGTCATTTAAAATGTTTTGAAATAGAAGTTAAACATCCGGTTGGTATGTTGAGACTGACAGATGTCCATTTAATATTATGGGCAACCCTTTGCCACAGCATGCATATATTGAGATGTATTGAGTGGATTAAGGTAAAATTTTGTGAGCATGTTCTTGAAATTGAGAGAATAAAGCCTGTCAACTTTGACTTAAAGGGGTGGTTGACTGTTTTTTTTCTAGGCTTGATTGTGTTTATGGGGTGCAGTCTAACATGTGTTAATGCTTCGTTTGTTAAAAAACGCATTATTTTTCACATAATTTACCTTTATTGCACACCGCTCTGTCCCTTCTCCTCTGAGAAATGGGCTGATGTTTTCCTGCTTTTATGAAGCCCCTCCCTCAGAAATACACGATGGGCTCTGATTGGTTAGCTGGCCCAGTGTGTTGTGATTGGCTAACCGCCCTCTAGCAGGTGTCTAAACGTCCCGCCCCTCAACATAGCGGCATGTGCTCCGCATGTATTGTAAACAATGACGTTGTCTATATTGCTTATCAGTTTGAGCCCTATTGAGAAGCAGAGGATATTATTGAATATCGTGTAGAACCTGTGCAAGCATGGCTTTTAATGGTAGGCCTATGTTTTTTTTTTGTTGTTGTCTCATATTTTTAGATATGCTGTTATTTGTAAATGCTACTGCTTCTGTTAGCTTTTAATATACGGTGTCATTAAAGCTTAAAGCTTTAAATACAGTTCGGCAACCACACGCGCCATGTATAACGCTTCTCATAACTATAGTATGTGAAAATAAGTATTCACTGAGCTGATGATCTGAATGAGAGAGAGAGAGACAGAGAGAGATGCAGAGCGTGTGCAGAGCAGGGGGGCGCGAGGAACAGTTTTAAGAACCGCTGCTTTAGAACATTGAGTTTGAAACTTGTGAATCCCTTATAATCGTTAGAAGACAGAATCGCGATTCATAAATGAACAGATTTTTACATGCACCTCTAGTTTTCTCTTCCTCTTCTCTAAAGCAGCTTTGCTGCGTGTTCCCGGAGGCGGGTTTTATGTAAAATTCTGGGTTCTTGACGTAACGGACCTGGGAAGTAACTCGTTGTAGTCCCTTACCAGTCGTTTTTGTAGGCATTAAACTGCCAGAATTAAAAAAAAGATATCTCCGTTGCATTGGACTTTCAGCTTCATAACTATAACATGCAGATATAGTTTATGATCAAACAGCAACATTACAAACTAACTAGGACTAAAATTAAAAAGATGCAATCGCAATTAACCACCCTTTTAACTTTCCTCTCATCACCATGAGCGCAATTTTCTACTGTCACATGGCTTAATCTGTGAGGTGTGTGTGTGTGTATATATTTATTTATTTTATATTGACCCTGTCGGTTTTACTATCAAATGGCCAAAATGTCAGCTTTATGTAATGTAATAACTAGATTTCCATATTTGATGAGTACATACTACTAATATTCCGTTGACAAGTACCAGTGGTTAAATAGTAAATAAATAACTTTCAGTAGAAATACTCAGTTGCTAATTAGAAAATTTGAGTACATGTAACTTAAAAATAAACTGACAAATTTGGAAAAACAAAGTAGATCCCCCTTGAAATTTGGAACATGGAAATTAAATTAAGTTGAATTCAATCAAAAATACACATTTAGAACTCTTAAAGTTCTGTAGATCACACACACACAAAAAAGACTAAATAAATACTAAAATAGATTTACTTTGTCTGTAAACATTCTTTCAACAGACAGAAAAATTAAGTAGTTTTTACAAAGACTAGTCTTGTTTGATCTACATAATAAATTTATGCAAAAAAATTAATCATAGGTTTGATGTTGTAATCGAGCAGAAAATTATCATCAGTGATAGTTTGCGATTCATTGTTTTATTGTTTTATTTCTTATGAAAACACAGCAACAAAGACAAACACGCTTATATTAAATGAAGAAATGAAACTTTTATTAACAAAACGTGCACTTTTGGATCATAGTGTCTCGCATGGTGTCTCGTACATACAATTTATTCATTTCTTTGATTATTTTTCCATTTTTTTGTCTATTTATATTTACATGTGTGTATTTTTTATTCTCGTCTTATTTTTATTTTCTGTGTGTTGTTGTTGTCTCTGTGAACTGGAAGCTTATGACACTAAAATCTGGCAATAAATCTCTTGCTGATTCTGATCACGTGACCAAACCCCCGGCTTTATTTCTCAGCCCCCCTGCTCAAAATACGTTCCCTCGGCTATGGCTGTACTGGATCCTGCAAGAGATAAGCAGGTAAAGAGAGCAGTGCGATGCCTTTGAAAGAAGAAAATACATACATAAATACAATGTTTGTTACATGTTCATTTAAAAAGTCTTTTGTGTAAAGTTTGACATGATACTGTCTGGGCTGAACCTGAATAAACTGGTTTAAAGCACCTTAGAAAAAAAGTTTCATTGCAACTAATTTGGCATGTGAAATAGGTGTAGCTGTGCTGGTGGCAAGACACGTACTGTTGCTGGCATTTAACATTTGCCACAATCATTAAAGGAATTTATAGTTGAATTGCTTTGGGGACTTTTACATAAATTACATCAACCTGAGCACTTCTGGTTTGTCTAGTTCATCACTAAACAAACATTCTGTTCAAAAACCACATGACCTTGTGACTGTGGATCAAAAGAGGACATGTTTTGAAGAATGTCCAATCGGATCTTTTTCATAGAACGGAAAAAGTGTACAAGTCCCGGGAACGTTCCCCTAACCTAACCTAAAGGGGAACGTTCTATTTACGTTCCGAGAACGTTCCCAGAAAGTTCTCTGAAGGCTCCCAGAACGTTCTCCTGACCTAACCTCTTGACTCTGATACCGCTACTGTACGTCAGTAATCATCCAGCACTCCCGCGTCCGGTAGAGTAAGCGGCATGGAAGACGGACGGATATGTAACGTTACCTCAATAATCAGTACTAAACCATGTCTTGTTTTAAACTATTGTTTAACCATTAAAGATAATCAGAGCACATTGAACTATCACAAGGAGCATTAAATGAGATTGAATTATCCGTTCTTTATTAACGTTACCTTGCACAATATAATAACCAGTGTTGGGGGTAACGCATTACAAGTAACGTGAGTTACGTAATCAGATACTTTTTTCAAGTAACTAGTAAAGTAACGCATTACTTTTTAATTTACAAGAGAATATCTGAGTTACTTTTTCAAATAAGTAACGCAAGTTACTTTTTTTTCCAATTTATTGATTGACAGCTCTCCTGTCCCCATGTTGAGAGAAATCAGAAGATGTTACTGTAGTTCTAAAATAAATATGAATATGCATTAATTCATCTCACTCACACAAAAAAAACCAGATTCAGTATTCCTCAAAATGAATAAAAATAATGCAACTCAGAATATGACGCAAACCTTGATTAATTAAATGTTAAACAACACAAATAGCCTTTATGTATTTAATCCCAATCTATTAACCAATGTCTTAGCTTCTGACCTTCGATGATCCAGTTCAAGCGTACTAATAAGCACAAATTACTCTAGACAAACATCTGTGTCTTTTTTTATTGCTGAAGTGTGTTGAAATGTCTTCTTCTGCATTCTATTGCACGGACGTAAATTTACTTTCCCTTCAGCCTGAGGCTTATTCATTTCACTTTTGGTGTGAAAAGGCTTTTATATTTGCCAAAAATAGAACTTTTTTTATTTTAAAAACAAACAAGCCCTGGCCGGGAATTTTTAAAAAGTATTAGTAACGCAAAAGTAACGTAACGCATAACTTTCAAAAAAGTAACTAAGTAACGTAATTAGGTACTTTTTTATGGAGTAACGCAATATATGCATTACTTTAAAAAGTAACTTTCCCAACACTGCTTATAACCAAGATTTTAATGCTCTTGAGCACAAACAATGACTTCAACAAAAATATTGGGTTTTAAAAATGTGAATTTAATTTTTCCAGACATTAAAAATGAATAACATTTGTTTGACTTTAAGTAGGATAACATTACACATTTCTTACCACTGAATTAACGATGATGTTCTTCTCTCTTTTGGTCAGTAAAAAAAAAACAACCTCTCCGTTTTCTTCAATTAGACATGTCAAATCTCTCTGAAATCACAATAGGATTTACTCTCCTATATATTAATTATAAGTATTTATTCAATAAAGACATCAATAAACAAATGCTAGTCACTTAGTAAAAACTAAATAACCGTTAATTTTTAAATCATGAGTGTGCACGACTTTATGTGGAAGACAGGAGAAAAGCTCGTGCTGGAGATCACGAAGCAAACAAGACCAGTGGTATGATATGCTTTCAGACTTACACTAACCTTGGCTTAATCAGACTATAAATGGTTGGAATATATTATCATATAATGCGATGTGACTAGTTTTTTGATTGCATACACTTATTAAAAGCTTATTTCAGACATGAAATTCTGCAAAAATAGTTTGTTTATGATTAAAAATAAACAAATAAAATAATGAAATACACATTTCAGCATTAGAATAATCAGAAACATCTGCAAAGTTTTAATTAGTTTACATAGTTATGACAACTAAAAATAAACTGCAGGGAACGTTCTGGGAATGTTCTCTCTAGGTTATGAAAATAAATCTAAAAATAACATTCCCTTTAGTTTATAAAAATAAAATTAAAAATAACCTACAGGGAATGTTCTGGGGTTCCTGCAAGAGACAAGCAGGTAAAGAGAGCAGTGCGATGCCTTTGAAAGAAGAAAATACATACATAAATACAATGTTTTGTTACATGCTCATTTAAAAAGTATTTTGTGTAAAGTTTGACATGATATTGTCTGGCCTGAGCCAGCGTAAACTGGTTTAAAGTACCTTAAAAAAAAAGTTTAATTGCAACTTATTTAGCATGGGAAATAGGTGTAGCTGTGCTGGTGGCAAGACACGTACTGTTGCTGGCATTTAACATTTGCCACAATCATTAAAGGAAATTACAGTTAAATTAATTTGGGGACTTTTACATACATTAAATGCTTCTACAGGTGCATCTCAATAAATTAGAATGCGTGGAAAAGTTCATTTATTTTAGTAATTTAACTCAAATTGTGAAACTTGTGTATTAGATCAATTCAATGCACACAGACTGAAGTAGTTTAAGTCTTTGGTTCTTTTATGATTTTGGCTCACATTTAACAAAAAAAAAACAATTCACTATCTCAACAAATTAGAAATACTTCATAAGACCAATAAAAAATTTTTTTTAGTGAATTGTTGGCCTTCTGGAAGTATGTTAATTTACTGTACATGGACTCAATACTTGGTAGGGGCTCCTTTGCTTTAATTACTGCCTCAATTCAACATGGCATGGAGGTGATCAGTTTGTGACACTGCTGAGGTGGTATGGAAGCCCAGGTTTCTTTGACATTGGCTTCGCTCATCTGATTTTTTGGTCTCTTGTTTCTCATTTACCTCTTGACAATACCCCATAGATTATTTTGGTGAGTGTGAGGCCAGTCAGCACACCAACACCATGGTCATTTAACCAACTTTGGTGCTTTTGGCAGTGTGGGCAGGTGCCAAGTCTTGCTGGAAAATGAAATCAGCATCTCCTTAAAGCTTGTCAGCAGAAGGAAGCATGGAGTGCTCCAAAATTTCTTGGTAAAACGGGTGCAGTGACGTTGGTTTCAAAAAACAAAATGGACCAACACCAGCAAATGACATAGCACCCCAAATCATCACAGACTGTGGAAAATTAACACTGGACTTCAAGCAACTTGGGCTATGAGCTTCTCTACCCTTCATCCAGACTCTAGGACCTTGGCTTCCAAAATGAAATACAAAACTTGCTCTAATCTGAAAAGAGGACTTTGGACCACCATGGGCAACAGTCCGGTTCTTCTTCTCCTTAGCCCAGGTAAGACGCCTCTGACGTTGTCTGTGGTCAGGAGTGGCTTAACAAGAGGAACACGACAACTGTAGCCAAATTCCTTGACACGTCTGTGTGTGGTGGCTCTTGATTTCCGTGACCCCAGCCTCAGTACATTCCTTGTGAAGTTCATTCAAATTATTGAATCGATTTTGCTTGACAATCCTAATAAAGCTGCGGTTCTCTCGGTTGGTTGAGCATCTTTTTCTCCACACTTTTTCCTTCCACTCAACTTTCTTTCGTTAACATACTTGGATACAGCACTCTGTGAACAGCCAAGCTTCTGGGATGAATGTTTGTGGCTATAGCCCCCTTGTGAACGGCGTCCCGTCCACACTGACCTTGTATCTGGACAACTGTCAGATCAGCAGTCTTACCCATGATTGTGTAGCCTAGTGAACCAACCATTTTGAAGGCTCAGGAAACCTTATCAGGTGTTTTGAGTTGATTAGCTGACTAGCATGTCACCATATTCTAATTTGTCGAGATAGTGAATTGGTGGGTTTTTGTAAAAGGTGAGCCAAAATCATCACAATTAAAAAGAACCAAAGACTTAAACTACTTAAGTCTATGTGCATTGAATTTATTTAATACACAAGTTTCACAATTTGAGTTGAATTACCCATGAAATTAACCTTTCCACGACATTAATTTATTGAGATGCACCTGTATTTCTCTTCTCAACCTGAGCACTTCTGGTTTGTCTAGTTCATCTCTAAACAAACATTCTGTTTAAAAATGACATGACCTTGTGACTGTGGATCAAAAGAGGACTTCTGAAGAATGTCCAATCGGATCTTTTTCATAGAACGGAAAAAGTGTACAAGTCCCCCCCCCACCACCACAATTTAAAAAAAAAAAAGCAACATGAAAGCATGCAGTGTTTGCCTACTTAATATTGAAAATCTTCTGTAGCCATCAGGTATAATGAACATTACTGTATACTAACCTGAGAACCATTTTCTCTGATAATATTTCAGCAATTATTGTATGTTTTTCCATCAGCTGTTTGGAATAAGATCTAGTGATGTCACGTTCGCGAATGAGTCACTCTGGCTGCATTTACACAGATCTGGATGCCCAAATCAGATTTTTTTGACTAGCCTATATCCGATTTTTTGAAGACCTGCTTATTACACCTTCTTTGTATCCGATATCTGCATTTACACTACAGTACACAGGCTTAACTTGACGTGGCTCAATGCATTAGACAGTGATATTAAAAGACCAAACTCTGCACACACTATTAATAAAGCATACTTTGTATTGAAAAGCAGATGAGATTTCACCCGAATGAATAGAGAGTCTCCACAAAAGTTAGCAATAGATTGAAGCACTCGTCTGTGCATGAGTCACTGATAACAGCGGCAACGAGCACTCAGCATGATTTTAAAAGCAACACATTTCAGCGCCAGATCACCTCTTATTTAACACAAACGAACGAAATGAATACTCTGCTAGTCAACTAGAGATGTTTCATTTGTAATAGATATATCTATACAGCGAGATGTTTCAAAAACATTTGACATCCATTCACAGGGACAGAGGGAATATTAAGGTCTAATACGCTACATGGCAGACCAGCACATATCCGATTCATATCAGATTTATTTCCACATATGAATGAGGCCTGAAACCGATCTGAGTGGGCCTATATCGGAATCCATGTGATTTTTTCCTGCTTACACGGTCGTGGGCGATATCCGATCTGTGCCACATGGGAGTATGTAAAAAAATATGTGAATTGGGTGACTTGAAACAGGGCGGTTCTAGAGGGAGGGGGGGGGGGAGGATGTTACTGAAAAAATCAACAATTTCAACTCAGGGGGGGGGGAGGGGATTGTTATGAAAAATAACAATTTCAACTCAAATTAATGTTTCATCATGTTTAATTTATTTAGTCAAATATGTGTATATTGTAGTGTGATAATGATCAATAAGGATAACACATTTTTAGTATCTATATGACACATATGTACATACAAATCCCATCTAGAATATGTCTGCATCGGAAATATGACAATATTACAGTACTGCAAACGTCTTAGCCCACTAGTATTTTACCTACAAAAAAAGGTTTAAAGCCAGTTATTTCTATCTTTTGCTGTAGTGTTGTCAGTGGAAATAGCAAGTGTTTACATTTCCAAACATTCCTTTTGCCATTAATGGTAATAATCCAGTGAGATCTTTGTTTGCACAACAGCCAGTGCTCCACACAGAGATCTGATCTGATCATCATCCAGTCCTTTCTCCCTTTGCATCTCCCCTCTGTCTGGAATGACATGAAAAAACTGAAAAAACTGACACAGACTAAACTCTGGACAATTAATAGCAAAATTAATGTTTAGAAATGTAAACTGATATTTCCACTGACACACTACAGCAAAAGATAGAAATAACTTACTTTTTTGCACAGTACTGTACATATAACACAAATCAAACATATCCACAAATCAACATCAGTCATCTGAAAATGTGTTTATGATCATCTGTAACATCATGTATTCATAGAAGCTGTATTCGCCAGTTTTTGTGGTCCCTTGCAAACAAATCAACAAATTCATCAAGATTCAATTCATTTGCCCGCTTGGATTCAATACTTAAAACACCCAAGTTGCTCACTCGCTCATCTGCCATAGTAGATCTCAGATGTGTCTTGACTAGTTTTAGAGTGGAGAAGCTCCTTTCACAAGATGATGTACTGATTGGAATTGCAACACTGATTTTGCAAAGTTTAAAGAGCTCAAAAAAGACCTCACTATAAGGTTCCATAAATGATGCCAGCTCCACTATACTTGAGAGCCTCTGCATACCTTGTTTTATTTTTCTGTCTAGAATCCTTCTGAACTGATGTATTTCATGCCCCAAATCCTCAATATTTGAGCTATACATTCTACCCAAAGAATAGAGGACATCTTCTTTGAGAAAGGCATCACATTTGGGATTTAGGGCTTGAATGCCATTCATAATATTACACTTCTGGTTAGAGAACCGTCTGCTGAGCTCAGAAAGCATTTGGTCTATCACTGGGTAAAAAAAAGGAAGAACAGAAACCACCTTTACTTGCATCTGCCCTTCTCCCACCAGTTGTAGAGAGAACACAATGTCCACTAAATTGTAAACTTAGTTGTGTCTGCCTTTTTTCATTTAGTTGTTCTGAAATGTTACACTTTCCAGCTATATATATTATTTCAGTCCAAAGACCATCAAAAAATGACTCATTTCTGTACTCAAGCAAGGTCTGAGTCAAGGCTTGAACTGAATCTACAGCCTTTGAAAGATCAAGTGATGATGACTGCAACATATCTGAAAGGAGTCTTGCTTCTCCAAATATTTTACATAGCGTAAGAAGATGTACAATGAATTTCAAGTCTAACTCTGCAAGCAGACCTTGTGCTTCAACTGACCTGTCACCATTGTGTTCCTCAACTACCTCCTGCAGAACTCTCTTAATGGCAGGCAATCTATCCAAAGTATGACGCAGTGAAATATAACGACATACTCACCGAGTATCACTTAGTCTCTGAGGTTCTCTAGGAGCACCTTCAAACATTTCTCTTTGTACAGCAAGCCATTTTTTGTGCACATGTGACCCCGACATGAACGCATAAAGCCTTTTCTACAGTGAGAAAAATCTGCCTCAGGGATTGCTTTGACTGTGTCGACTAGTACCAAATTTAGGCAGTATGTGCTACAGTGAATGTAAAAGGCATGCTTTGCCACATCTTTAATTCGTGCCTGTACACCTGCATGCTTGCCGCTCATAACGGACGCGCCATCATAGGATTGGCCTACTAAATTTTCTCTGTATTCTAGACCATGGCTTTCTAACATGTGGATAATCTTTTCAGTAAGCCCAGCTGTGTTTACCTGATCAGCCGATTCAAAATGGAGAAAACTCTCATGGATGGCTCCACTATAATAGTACCTGAGTACCAAGGATATCTGCTTCTTTTTTAATGTCTTGTGTTTCATCAGCCATAATACTGAAGACTTCTATTATTTTTGTTCTAACCATATCAGCCAAACAACTAAGAACTTAATTCTGAATTGCTTTGCTGGTGTATTTGGCATTATGGATAGAATGCAACCTTTTTTTCAAAGTTTTGTCTTGTTTGGCAATTGTTTCCAGGATTGCTATGAAGTTACCCCTGTTGTCTGATTCTGCCGACTCATCGTGTCCCCTTTGTGCAATGTTCTGTGTGGCTGTTAGTAGTAGTACTTCAGCGATTGTTTTCATATATTCCCGGTTGTCTTTAATCTGCTTGTCGTGTTCTTTGTTTAAGACATTTAGCAAAGTCCTGTTGTTTTTCACTGCGGTCTCATAGTCTTTCCATGCAACCATGGCTTGCTTGTGGCGCTCTGATCTTGCATGAATTCTAAATCCCCCTTCCTTGTAGGTTGCCTTCCAGTTTTTGAAACCACTCTCAAAAACTGACTCTGGGCTATTGGGAGGGCTAAAATGTCAACAGGCATAACAATATGCTGTGTCTAATAATGTCGAGAGGCATAACAATATGCTGTCTAATATTCTCGAGTACTCAAGCCAGGGATGAATATTGTACCATTCTGCTTTGAAGCTCCTCTTCCTGTCCCCCATCAGTGTCTTTGGATATGTAGTTAAGAGTGGCTCCACAGTTGGATAATCTCTACTCTTTGAGATATCTGTGTAAGAGGAAAGAGACATAGTTATAGTTAATAATTATTTAGCATTCCATAGCTACAGTGGTGTAAAAAAGTGTTGGCCCCCTTCCTGATTACTTATTTTTTTGCATGTTTGTCACACTTTAATGTTTCAGATCATCAAAATAATTTAAATATTACACAAAGATAATGCAAGTAAAAACAAAATGCAGTTTTCAATTAAGGTTTTTATTATTAAGGGAAAACAAAATCCAAAATGACATGGCCCTGTGTGAAGAAGTGTTTGCACCCCTGTTAAAACTGTGGTTTATCACAACTGAGTTCAATTTCTCTAGCCACACCAAGGCCTGATTACTGGCCACACCTGTTCTGCAATCTAAAGAAAGCAATCTCTTAAATAGACTGTCTGGCCCACCCCCCCCCAAAGTGAAGTTGACCAAAAGATCCTCAAAAGCTAGACGTCTTGCCGAGATCCAAAGAAATTCAGAAACTAATGAGAAAGAAAGTAATTGAGATCTTATCAGTCTGGAATAGGTTATAAAGCCATTTTTAAAGCTTTGGTACTCCAGCGAACCACAGTGAGAGCCAATATTCACAAATGGCAAAAACATGGAAAAATGGAGAACCTTCCCAGGAGTGGCCAGCCAACCAAAATTACCCCAAGAGCACAGCAACGACTCATCCAAGTGAGGCACAAAAAGGCCCCCTCAACAACATCTAAAGAACTGCGGGCCTCACTTGCCTCAGTTAAGGTCAGTGTTTATGACTCCACCATAAGAAAGAGTCTGGGCAAAAATGGTCTGCATGGCAGGGTTCCAAGATGAAAACCGTTGCTGAGCAAAAAGAACATAAAGGCTAGTCTCAGTTTTTGCCAGAAAACATCTTGATGATCACCAAGACTTTGGGAAAATACTCTGTGGACTGACGAGACAAAAGTTGAACTTTTTGGAAGGTGTGTGTCCATTACGTCTGGCGTAAAAGTAACACTGCATTTCAGAAAAAGACATCATACCAACAGTAAAATATGGTAGTGGT